>KK099960.1:3949-52262 GCA_000611695.1 Rhizomucor miehei CAU432
AAGAGCAACGAAAGGAAGAGACCAAGAAAGAGGCAGAGCAAGCTAAACCAGAGCCAAAGGGTAGTGTCAAGGAAAGAAGACAAGCTTTGCTGGAGAGGGTTAGTCATTTCTTTTTTATCTTCTTGGCTATAAGTGGATGACTGAATACTTTTTTAGATTCGAGCCAAATCACAAAAGAAATAGAACCCAAATTTCAGCTAAACTTTTTTTTCTTCATTGTAACTCTTCTATCCATTTCGCATTTATTCTTCTTCCAATTCAACTTCTTCCACCTGGAAACTGTGTGTCATTCCTTCTGCGTCAGCCACTCCACTGACAAGTTGATAGGTCTCGAACTGCCGTTGCTGTGTGTTATCTTCTTTAATAGGTTCGTCATCAACGCGGGATCTGTCGAGTGTTGTCTCTGCTCTCTCCTTTTCTTCTTCTGACCGCCGTTCCTCTTTGAGCACTCGTCGTTCGAGAAATTCGCGGATAGCAGTGAAATAGCCCGGCTGCACGCAAGTGTCATTATGCGTGCCGTTGGGCATTTCTACCCAGTCTTTGGCATCTCTGGTACCACAAAGTTCATGCAATTTGACCATATGAGCTGGAGGAATAAGTTCGTCTCGAGCACCGGATATAAATAGAATAGGGGTATTTGCGATTCGTTGTATACTTGTTTCTGATGGCCACTGTTGATGACACAAAAACGTGACATAGCGCAAGACAGGCATAACACTCGGAATGAGTTTGGGCTATCCAACATAACGAACAACGAATAAGCCATTTGCACCGAGTGAAAGCATCAAAGGCCAAAGAAAGAAAAAGACGTACCAGGCTCAAAAAGGTGTTTTCTACAATTATGCCCGAGAAAGAATCTTCATTTCGAGATACGAGGTCGATGGCGACAGCACCGCCGATTGACTGGCCGTATGCAACCAATCTGGTGTTCTTTAAAATGGGATGTTCGAGGACATACTCCAACAACGTCTAGTTATCCAAGATCTATGTCAGTCGACTGCCAAAGAGAAAACCAAAGAAAAAGTGTTCGATGCGCATCCTACCTGTGCGTCGATTCGCATGCCCTTTTCGTTTGCCTTGCCTTCGCTCAAGCCATAGCTATTAAGAGGGCGAGTCAAAACAGATGCAGACGTAGCACAGTGAATCAAGAAAACTTTACCCTCGATACGACAGCATAACAACGTTACACTTTAGCTTTTGGTAAAATATCTTTGCAATGGGTAAGCGATGACCCTAAGGATAGGCGTCAATAAACTTAAGCTCGAGCAAATTCTAAAGTCTGTTTTTTTTCGAACCATATTGCCCGCATTAGCCTATACAAGGTCCAAGCATATATTTGATAAGTAACTTCTTCTATGGCCCAAAATTCGAGTAACACACGAACATGAAAATATAATATGGTCGGTGCAGTTCTGGCCTCGTTCTCATCTTCCAAAACCATGGTGTACGTCTGCAACTTGACATTGTCCTTGGTTGTCAGGGTCTTTTCTGTGAACTGCATGCCAAACTCGGATGGTTTGGCAACCTGTTTATAACAGTAGACTAAGTCTATTTGTCTGGTGCCAGGCGCAATGTTTGTTGCAATTGTACCTGTGTCCTTGATCCTTCAGGGAAGGCGCTGGGATAGATGATGTCGCATTGATACAAGTAGAGCAGTGTTGCGCCGGCTAGTCCCGCTAAGCCTGTGATAGAGAGGACGTACGATACCCAAGTAGGCACGTTGAATCGCAATCCCTGATCGCTCATCGACAAACGAGATGTAAAAAAGAAACTAAAGATGTGCAAAGCGGGGTTGGACCACATGCAGCTGTCTTTCCGCTCAGAACTACATTTATTTCACAATGCTAACTGTAAGCTCGCTTCGAGTAGTTTGTCCACTTCCCAGATCGGCAGCATCAGTGCTAGTCAGTCCCTCCAACTTTTGATATACAAATTGCAGGACAGATGTTTCATCGGCTTCGGGTCTGACCTGAACTTCTACTGTACCCACACATTTGCCATATGAGTTTTGCCAAAAATGGATACGATCTAGCGCGATGATATTTGGATCCTGACGTATCTATTAGTGCAAAAGCGATTAGTACAAGTTATCACGACGACCATGTAAAGATGGTGTGGTTGGCTTGCCTCGTTCAGACGAGCTTCTATTCCAGCGCGGGCTGCATCTGGTGTGGTCTGCAGCAACAGTTTGGCAAGCGCTGCAGCTGTCGGTCCTCCGAGGTAGAACATGACGGCTGATTCGCCGAATGCTGCGAATTTATCCATGAATGGTGATACCATGCCAAATGCATACAGCACTAGCAGTCCGGCACCACATGCAAATATAGATAGAGAGTAAATATTCGACAAGACAATGCTGAAAGCGCTTCCACGAGCCCGATTGAGTACATTGTATGAAAAGCCGTGCACAGTGGTCGGGGACCGTCGGAGATCTGCACAGTAAACAGTCAGATACCCTGCCATATTTTCATTGCCCCGTTCCACTCTTCACTCACATCGAACAAATTGATCATGATTGCGAAGGCTTACACTCGACAGGAATGTGGCTCCTATTGAAAGCAGGATTATAAAGAATCCACTAAAGCCTAATCGTCTGTAGTAAAATGTATTAAGGTTGCATGCATCAGAATTTGGTCGGATTTCATTTGTAACGGACCTGTTTTCATGGTGATCATCGTCGTCATCTTCCGTCAGCATATGCTCTAATGATTCCTTTGTAGTATACATTGTAGCGAATAGGAGATAAACCGTGATAGCCATTGCAAAAACAACTTCGTAGCGGCGAGCGCTATATGCCACGGCTGTTAATTGAAAACAAAGTGATATAAAAACATACTTGCAAGTACTTACCCAAAAGGTCGTTTTGTATTTTGTGCCAGAAATGCAGGATTCGTCCGAACCACGTCGGAAACAAACAAGTTGAGGACTCCTAGAGCATCGAAAATGACAAGATACGAGTACCCGACAATAGCTATTTCAAGGATATACAGTTAGCATGAGTTCTTAGAGTTCACTACCAAGCTCCTTTAAACCTGCCTAGATTGTCCTTGGACACTCCAGCCCACCATACACTCATTCCAATCAAGATGTGTATCGAGAACCACGTAAAGACTGTTTTCTGCATTGGAGTCAACGTTGAAAATATTTCGGACCAGGATGGTAGCTGTGGTGTATGAACGGGTGCGTAGCTACGTTGATGATGATGATGATCATGGCGGTGGTGATAGTGGTGGTGGTGATCTAGAAGGTCTTGTTGTGTATAGCCGTGATAATGATCGTGGTCAAGGTGATCTCGAGCATGGTCATGGGGAATATTTTCATGAGCATGATCGTGATGGCTGTGAGGATACAAGCACAAAGGATCATTGTGTCTATAGTCTTGATCTAGAGAATGATGCATGTCGTTCGCTTGCTACAACCAATCATATCATCAATGAATATCGATTAAACCAGATACTACACATATCACTAACATCATGTTGATGGCCTGAAGACGAATGCCCGTCAGTCGACTGCCCATTCTGTACGTGCAGAGGTGCTGTGGAACTCTGTATGGCAGTGACCCCTTGTGCTAAAGCTGTGCTGGGAGTCGGGGATGCTTTATCGCTATACCCGGTCATCTGAGCCTGCACCGGTGATGAAGCACTAATGGGAGTATTTCCGGCCATCGTTGGGATGCCATTGACCTGTTGCTGTACCAAAGGTGATTGCACTCTTCTCTTTGTAAACTGCCGAGTAGATTTGATGGTCCCTGACATATTGTATGGTATCGGCGGCTGCCAACGCGAGGTCCTCCGACGCCGCCTCAAGAGCAAGCCAGCAACCATTTTGGGAATCAAGCCACAGTCGTGCAACGTGAACGAAGGGGGCTGCTTCACGCTTCTGGAGCAGCCTCGCTTTGGAGCAACCAACGTGCATTACACCATCAAAGTTGACTCCATGGCGTCAGCAGCGGTGACTCGGGAGCTTCCGCCCGAAGTCCTTGAGCAGCTTCGTATTCTCGACCTCGAACTTGAGGAGGGTGACATAACCCAGAAAGGTTATGAAAAGAAGAAGTCAAACCTATTGCAAGCACTCGGTTTATCCGATTCAACACAAAATGACCACGAACCTCCGGCAGAGAATGGCACTATAAATGTACCAAAAGAAGACGACTCTATACGAAACCATGACACTTCACCGACTGACATGGAGCCTGAACCATCAGCAGCAGACGTCGTCGACTTCCTCGACTATCTGCCTTCTCCAACTCACTCGCCTAAACAACCCGAGCACGGTGCAGCATTAATGGAAGAGAACCATCAAAGGTTGCAGGCAGCAGCAAGTTCGTCAGCGACCGCCGAGCCGGTTAGCTTACAGCAACAACCTCCGTCTCCTGCGTTCCAGCATCAAGGACTGTCGACACCTGTCGGGCCTCGGCCTTTAGGTCCAAGTAGCTCCTCGTACATGGCAACTAGCACCATGACGTCTCCACGACCGAGTTGGGCGTATGATCCGAGAATGGCTCGCCCAGCTTATCAACAAGCAACATATCCTCCTGCAACGGCGAGACCACCCTACAGCGCATATCCTGTGCAGCCAAGACCACCAATGGGCCTTCCTCCGTATAACAGGCCCCCTCCTCCTCCTCCAACAAATATGCCACCTTATGGCTCAAGGCCCATGTATCCACCTCAGCAACGACCAATGTATCCTCATCAGCAATTATCTGGAGCACCGAGACCTGGATACCCTCCTGCGACTGGTATGATGCCAGCAAGACCAATGCCACCTTTTGGGTCGCCCAGGCCGATGAACAACACCGCGCCGTTTACACCACCTACAGTTCCTCACATTATACATAACCGAACATCCTCCTTGGAGTCCGGGTCTGAGGCGAATACAATGATACAGAATCAAAGTGTAGGCATTTCGCCGCTGTCAACAGTTTTAAATCGCAAGTCATTGACTGATATTTGCTTTAGATGGACACACAGCCACAAATGTCTGGTCATGCGGATGATTGGGGTAAGGGTCTCGCATTGTATAACTTTCTGACGCAGCGCATATATTGAAGATTTTATGTGAAGAAACAGGATCGGTTAGTGGCAACTGGCGCCTTCCCTCAGGAAGAGCACCTTCTATAGTCTCAACAACCAGCCATTCGAAACAACCACCAATGCGATCTTCTGGAAGTCACTATGCTTTGATGGATGTCACTCGCAACCAAATTTCTCGAAGATCGTCGTTGACCCTGGGTAGAAGTAAATATGGAAACAGTTATATGGCCACCAACTTCAAAGCCATAGAGCCAGCACCGCAGCCGAGATTGTTGCTGGACGACCCAACGGAGCAAATGCTTATAGCTGATATGGCGGGAAGACAGCTGTTACCTTTGGAGGCACGCGAAATTCCATTTGAACTTCTCGATGCTTCTGACCACAACAACCTCAGCAAGTTTAGCAATTTGGCAGAGATTTTGCGACATCGGGCAACACGTAGTGGCCATGCAAGGTTGCCAGCATTCACAGTGGTGGATGGACGCGGAAAGGAAGCAACATCGTACACCTGGGAAAAGCTTAACGCAAGAGCTGAGAAGGTTGCACATCTTATACGCGAAAAATCGGGTCTTCATTTTGGCGATCGAGTAGCTCTCATATATCGCAAATCTGAGCAGCTCGATTTTATTGTCGCGCTATTAGGTTGCTTCCTTGCCGGCATGGTAGCAGTACCTATCAACGCAGCAGAAGAAGTGTCAGAATTGTCATTTATCCTCAACCTCACGAATGCTTATCTCGTCCTTACCACCGAGTTCAATCTGCGCGCATTTACAAAAGATATGCAAGCACGATCGATAGAGTTCCCACCCAACATTGATTGGTGGAAAACAGACGACTTTGGATCATGGTATCCTCGCTCTAAATCGGGCACGTACCCGGCTATCAAAGTACCAGAGCTTGCGTACGTTGAATATGCCAAGGCAGCAAATGGAGAATTGAAGGGTGTAGCAGTGAATCATAAAACCATCATGTCGGAATGTGCTGCTATAATGGGTGCAATGACTGAAACTGTCGAGTCCAAAGATGGTAATGGCGCTCCTGCCCTGGCTCCAAAGTACAATGCTCGAGGCGTCGATTGCATGGTAACTTATCTGGAACATCGCCAGCAAGTCGGCCTTGTTTTGTCTATTCTGTGGTCCATATTTGCGGGTAGCCATACCATCTTTGCCAGTTCATCTATAATCGATACGCCTGCTGTGTGGATCTATGTCTTATCCAAGTACAAAGGTAAATGATTGAAACTCAACCTTTCTACTGGGACTGTGTCTAATCTATTCATGGTAACTTTCCAGCAACCATCGCACTAGCTGATTATCAATCAATGAAGCATGTCACACAGTATTATCAAGCGCACACCAAGGAAGTGCAGAATCAAAGCAAGAAGGTTTCACCGGACCTGTCGGCTTTGCAATATCTAATGATAGACACGATTGTCATTCGACCTGAACTGAACGAATTTATTGCCAACTTTTTACTGAAGCCATTGAACAACAAGTCACCTTTGGAAACTGTGTGCCCGATCGCATCTCTGCCAGAACACGGTGGCACAATCATAAGCTTCAGGGACAATCTTGGTTCTATTGTTACAGAAGCAGCAGCTGATGACCCGCAAGGGGCGTCAATGCACGTCGATAGAAACAGCTCGAGGGAAATTTGGGAATACGTCTTGGATGCAGACTCTCTCAAGATGAACAAGGTGGTTGTCTTGGCTGCTGGAAACGATGCTTGCGATCTCCAAAATACGAATGAACCCGGTCGCGTCAGAGTAGCAGCTTTTGGCTTTGCTATGCCAGAAGGTTTGTTGGACCATTTTAATGCTTCTTTGAGTTTAGACTCACCAAGCTTTAGCAAACATTGCCATTGTTGACCCTGAAACCTGTATGTTGTGTCCTCCGGATACCATTGGCGAGATATGGATTGATGCACCCTCCATTTCTGGTGGTTTCTGGGCTCTTCCGAAGCACACGGAAGCTATTTTCCACGCTCGTCCTATTGTTGTACCTGCTGAAACTCTCCGACCAGAGATATACAACCAAGAATTTCTTCGTACAGGCCTTGTAGGTACGCTCATTGGTGGTCGAGTCGTTACTTTCGGCACATACGAGGATCGCATCCGTCAGCAACGTCTTGGCGAGAGTTTCGGTGTGGAAGAGGTGCATTTCGCAGACCATCTAGTTGCTACCATCCAGAAACAGGCGCGAATTGAACAATGGTAAGGCAACTTTACTGGGCTCTTGTTTTCTTGACTCATCCGACGGAAAAAAATTAGTTGCGTCTTCGACATCCCTGCCAATGATCAGCATTTTCCGATTGTTGTGTGCGAGTCTGGCATACCACGTTCTGAACTTCCTGGGCTTTCATCCAATATATCCGAATTACTTCAGAGCTATCACGGCCTTCGCGTTTACGCCGTAGTTGTGCTAGCACCAAACGGCCTATCGAGACAATCGAAACACGGGCGACGTCAGATACACCCGCTTATGGTTAAAAGAGCCTTCTTGGCTGGCCAACTCAGCATGCGCTATCTCAAGATGGACGTTGACAGAACAGTGTTTGATCTAGCAACAAATGAGGATCCGGTCAACGGTGTCTGGCGCTCAGCAATGGCATACGAAAAAGCAATCAGTCTTGGTCTCATAATACCGCGCTTGCAGCAGCAGCATACAGGCATGGAGTCCGTGCGCGAGGTGATCGACGAGCGCACAGACTTTGATCTGACCAAATTTAGCAACATTATCGAGATATTGCTTTGGCGAACGCGACTCTACCCAGAAGAAACGGCCTTCGTATCGGTGACGCAAGCAACCTCCAGTCAGTCTATGAACACCAAACCATATTCTTGGAGGAAGATAAATAACAAGATTGCGGCTGTTGCAAACTTTTTGATGAAGAAAGGTTTCAAACGGGGACGGAAGGCATTGGTCTTGGTTCCATTTGGCGTCGAATGGATACAAGCCATCTATGCATGCTTTGTGCTTGGAGTTATTCCTGTTCCATTTGAACCTACCGATCCACAACAACATCCTCAGCGTGCCAAGGAGGATATTTTGGCTTTAGCTGCAACAATTCGCGACTTGGATATCAGCTATATCATTATCAATTCACAATCTGACGACATCATGAAGAACAAGCACGTGGTCGCGGCCGTGAAGCACATGTTGACCATCTATCGAGGCAGTGGGTTCAAACTGCCTGACTATACGAACATAAGCAAAGCTCCAAGCACAAAGAAAATGCTCGGCAAGGAGAGTGGGCTTTACATCAAGCCCGAGTGGGCCTCTACAGGTGAAAACCTCCCTGCCCTTATCACGGTTCATCGTTCAGCGGATGGTGATCGCTTCTACTCGAGTCTTGGTCACGAGACATTGCTGGCTCAATGTCGTACACAAAAAATGACATGTCAGATGAAGTCGCAAAGAAGCATTGTTGGTGTTGGTCTGGGTGCTTATGACGGTCTAGGACTCTTGCATTACGGCTTTTGTGGTGTTTATATAGGTAGGCTCAGAGATTTATCTTCTTTGTGATTTGAGGATATGCCGATTAAGTATGTTTTCTGCAGGTTCGCCCACTATTATGTTATCAGTAGATGACTTTTACGTATATCCTACTGGTTTCTTCGAATTACTGCAACGGTACAAAGGTAAATTTCAAACCGCTTTCAATATTTTGTAGCTAAATGTTTTGTTGTTACAGCTAAGGATGTGTGTGCTTCGCATTTGCTTTTGCAATATGCCATGAACCGAACAAACCCTGCGGATCAGCGATCTATTGCGCTTCAAACTGTGCAGAATCTCATGCTCGTTACTGACAGTAGACCAAAACCAGTTCTTTGTAAGCCCAAATCGATTTCGTTTATTACATGGATCAATGCTCACATTTTTTAAAACATTTCACAGATCAAAGCATGCTTAAGCACTTTGGCCGAAATCATCTTGAGAAAGAAGCTATCAACACCGTTTACAGTCACATCGCCAATCCAATGATTACTACACGCTCTTATATGCTGATTGAACCTATCTCTCTGCTGGTGGATACCTTCTGGTTGCGTAAAGGTGTTGTACGACCTCTGCCGATGGAAGAGGAGGCGCATGGCTTGCTCCTTCACGACTCTGGTATCGTCCCCAGCAACACGATGGTGGCCATTGTCAATCCAGAGACAGGAGTTATCTGCCCTAGTAATACTGTTGGTGAAGTCTGGGTCGCTTCGGATTGCAATGTCAAGACGCTTGTGGGACTCAGTGAGTCTGCTCACGTGAGCAAGTTTGAAGCAACAATCACGGGAGGTGATCCACGTGTAAAGTATATGCGTACAGGCGATCTCGGCTTTTTGTGGAATGTGCAGCGACGTGTGGACCATGGACAACCTCTCATAGAAGAAGGCCAATGCCTTTTCGTGCTTGGTTCCATGAACGAGGCGATTTATCGAAATGGATTATTACATTTTGCCTTGGATATTGAGCTGACGGTCGAACGGTGTCATCCCGGGATTGCTGCCGGTGGATGGTAAGCGTCGATGAGAAACAAACAGAAATTTGCACCCTTTTGCTTTCTTTAACTGATAAAATCTTTTTCAAAAAGTATCGTTTTCCAAGCAGAGCAAGAAATTGTAGCTGTGGCGGCCGTCAAGTCCAAAGAGCAGGCATTATCCGCAGTGCCACTGATTGTGACAGCCATTTTGGAGAATCACTCTTTCCTGGTTGACACGGTTGCGATTGTGCATAGTAACCAGCTTCCTCGGTCACGCTACGGTGACAAGCAGAGAGGCAAGGCGAAGGCTGCGTTTATGGAAAAGACGCTGTATGTGTACGACTCACATCGCAGAATTCTTGTTCGCTAACTGTGTATTGCTAGGCCTGTCATTTATGTGAGCCGTATCAATAACCAGCACGAGCCACTTACACTGCCCAAATGGGGACAATCGCAGCTGGGAGCTGACAACGATGTAGGATCTGTCATATCCTTGCATACGACTGCCCAACATTCCACGGGTGTACCATCAATTGCAGATAACACAGAATTTGAGAGGAGCGACGGTGCAGTCAGTCAATTGGGCAGACGAGACACCATGAGTAGCCGGCAATCACCTGTGCCAGACTCGCCAGCCGTTACACATATCTCGTATTCTGAGGAAGCTCGAAACATATAGAGCACTCAATACCCCCTTTCCACCGCGGCAAATTTTCTCCCAGACACACTATAATACTTGATTACACTTAATTCTTCTTTATTCTTATTTTTTTCTTATTTTTACTTTTTCAACCGTTCCAATAGAGCTTGTATAATAATTACTTGACTTCTCAAGAAGTTTGGATATGAGAAAAAAATAAAGCTGGGCAATTGTATGACTAGCAGATCAACGTGTAGCGTCTAAGCTCCATACAGATATTGTAACTCTTTCTCTTGGCCTCTTTTTTTTCAGGGGATGTTGATCGAACAACTTATTTGCCGCTTACCCGAAACTAGAGAAATTCGAGTGTTCGGTTGATCCGACCATAAAGAATTTTCTTTTTCT
Source organism: Rhizomucor miehei CAU432 (assembly GCA_000611695.1). NCBI lineage: Eukaryota > Fungi > Mucoromycota > Mucoromycetes > Mucorales > Lichtheimiaceae > Rhizomucor > Rhizomucor miehei. The sequence continues at coordinate 14,501 of KK099960.1, forward strand.
GATACTCTTTCTTTTCTGGTTACTCCTTGTCGACGGTAATTCACCCCTGGTTTGCCATGAGCCTCAGTGTACGGGAACACAATGACGAAACGAGATCTGTAGAGACTGTCACAGGATCGTCAACTGTCACAAGGTCGCGAGTATGCAGGCAGCTTTTCGAGCGCTCGGACAGAGCGCGATCTATCGTTGCAGGAAGACCTCGTAGTGCAAAGTCATCAGGGGCAGATCACCGACCATGACCTTACAACATGTAGGTGTTGCTGTAGTGAACTCAATTGAAGTATTATTACATTAACTGGATAGTTGCCTATGTTGTAGATAAATCAAAGGAAACGACGACAATGGATGAAAATTTTACGGGGGATGATTTTGATGGTGGTTATGGATGGTTCGTCGTTCTTGGTGCTTTTATGGTTCAATTCACTGCATTTGGTACAGCGTCGAGTTGGTATGCAGTAAGGGATCAGTGTATGCATGGGGTAACTTTACTGACAACCTTAATTTTTTAAAAGGGGTAAGATGTGGCGAATCTGCACAAAAACTAGTACAGCTGAAACTGACAAGGTTCCACAAGGAATCATGCAGAACTACTTTGAACGCAATGTATTCAATCATTTATCTGACGCACAGCTTCAATTGAGCTTTGTTGGAACGTTCATGGAAATGTTTGTGGATCTCATGGGCCCGGTTGTCCAGATCCTTTCGTCCAAATTTGGTATCAAGTTCGTCCTCGTTGCCGGAACCTTTTTAATGGCTCTAGGATTGGAGCTGGCCAGTGTCAGTAGTGAGGTATAGCTACATTTTTATCCGGCGGGCATAGCATCTCGCTCAATTGATGGAATGCTTTATTTTAACAGATCTGGCATTTATACTTGACACAAGGCCTCCTTTTCGGCACAGGAGCCTCATTCCTCTTTGTGGCAAGTTATTTAAAATAGAAAGGTTTTTGGCACTTAGTCCAACAAACTAAGTTCATCTCTCGATTATTAGACGGTGGTTGGTATTACTCCTCGATGGTTTAATAGGCGGCGTGGGCTGGCTCTGGATCTTGCATCAAGTGGATCAGGTATCGGCGGACTGGTCCTTCCTTTTATTTTGACTCCACTTAACAATTCTTTGGGAATTGGATGGTAAAATATCTCGCAAGTATACAAACATTGATGGAAGAAAAGAATAATTGACTGTGCTGCAGGGCGTACCGTGTTCTTGGATTCATTTGCCTTGGTTGTGATGTAGTGTCATGTGTACTTGTCAAGGAGAGAGTACCGCAATATAAAGGTGAAAACAAACATAAACTTTCCCAAATCTTCAGCAAGGATGTATTCAAGGATGCAAACTTTGTTTTATGGGTCATCGCTTCCATGATTGGACTCATGGGTTTTTTTGTGCCCTATTTCTTCTTGCCATGTAAGTATGTCTGCCGCTAAGGCAGACAAATCTATAGGAAAGCAAGAGCTAACGAATGCTTCCTTGATCAAACTTATGCAACGTACCTGGGAATGTCTAGCACGGATAGCTCTGCCTGCATAACGGTCATGTCAGCGTCCAACTTTATAGGTCGCATTGCCGTAGGGTGAGGACAAAAGAAAATATTGACCTAGATTTATATCATCCCTTTCTAACAAGATATGGAGCAGTTACCTAGGGGATCGCATAGGGCGACTGAATGCACATATCCTTTATTCTATGATTGCTGGTTTGAGCTGCTTATTAATATGGACTTTTGCCGAGAGTTACGGTGTATTGATGGCATTTGCAGTCGTATTTGGATTCTTCTGTGCATCTTACTTCTCACTGCGTAAGTACTTTTCGTGTAGCAGAAATTGCTCTATGGAACGGGGCGAGCTGATCTTTACAACATCGATTCTCTTTACAGTTTCGCCAATTACCGCAACCATTATCGGCATGGAACGTTATCCGACCGCCATTTCTGTACTATTGCTATCGAACGTCATTTCGGTATATGGACCTAGCATTGCTAGTGCTGTGGAAAGTACGGTTAGACCTCAACCGTACCTGACATACAAAGTTTTCACCGGCGTCGTCTATCTGTTGGGATTTTTGCTGTTGGTTGTCTTGAAGTTGAGAATGACGAAAAGTATTTTGGCACGAATCTAGCAACACACACAAAGAACTGTATTTATACCCCTCACATATTTTAATAAGTTCTTGATAGATAAATCAAAGTGGGAAGCACAGCCCATAGGCAGATTCAAAATATATAAACGATGGTTGCACTGGAATATCAATAAGTTACATGAATTGACATCCAAGAATCATATGCATGAATATTTGGTGCTATCTTGGCGGCCCATGCCCATGCATACGTGGAAACAAGTTCGTGACGATATGTAATCGTATACGGCAATAAGTGTATGATTTCATTCAGCGGCAAATAAATGCCGTCCGCCATGGATTCCCCGAGGAAGCTCAACGGTTTTAATCCTAACGGACTGCTTTCCCCGTCTTCGAGCAAATTTTTGAGAGAAGATCGATCTTTTTTCTCACTGCAACATACTAGAATATATGTCAGAAATCCATTCCGTAGCCGAGGATACAATAAGCAACAATCTTTCTCCAACCCCGGATACATCTACCACCAAGTTGGAAGGCTCTGACCAAAACTTTCTGGATAGTAGCACGACGATTCATTTGGATCAGCAATTTGAGAAGCGAAGTACGGTTGAGCAACCTGATGGAGGCTACGGCTGGATAATTGTACTAGCTGCCTGTTTGTCACAGATCCCTAGCCAGGGTATAATCAATGGATGGTAATATCGCCAAGACTGTATGAAATATTAGACCATTCCTTATCAGCAACATTGCCTTAGGGGTGAGATACAACGACCTATGAGCTAGCGAGTAGGGATTGATCAGTCATACTTGTATTCACGTTTTAGGTGTAATGCAAAGTTATTATGAGCAACATCAGTTTAGTGTTGCCACAGTTGTACAACTTTCGTTTGTGGGAACACTCGCAAACCTTTTGCTGAATAGCCTGGGTCCACTTACTCAAAGCATGCTCACGTTGCTAAGCTCCCGCACAGTACTATGGATATCAGTGGCGCTCTCTGTCCTAGGTTTGGAATTAGCTAGCTTTAGTACAGAGGTACAGCAGGCTGGCATGAGCTTGTGAGTATGTTGCTATTATGGAAAATTTTAACTAGAAATCAACATTGGTAGGTATGGCACTTGTATCTCGCTCACGGTATTGTCTTCGGTGCAGGAGCCTCTATGACCTTTTATGCAAGTACATTTCCTTGTCGTTTGTCCCTAGATGACAGATTGATAAGTGATATATATATTAAACTCGTTAAAAAACAGATTGCTATGAGTGCTGTACCCAGCTGGTTTACGAAACGGGAAGGGCTAGCGTTAGCTTTTGCATCTACTGGTTCCTGCATTGGAGGCATAGCCATCCCACTACTGATGGCTTCTCTTAACAAAGAAGTTGGTGCCAGCTGGTAAGAATCATTACAAAAAACAAAAAAAAAGTTCCTTGCAACAAGAGAAATTTGCTTTATTTATCGAAAAGCACGAACTAGGTGCTATCGAATTTTGGGATTGATCACCATTGTCGTTGGTGGCATAAGCTGTCTTTTTCTTAAAGAACGGAACCCTGAACCAAAAAGACTGCCGACTTTGAAAGAACTTGTCCCAGTTGAAATCCTAAATAATTTTAACTTTATGCTTTGGTGTCTGGCTGATATTCTCATGGAGGGCGGCTATTACCTTCCATTTTTCTACTTGCCATGTAGGTGTAGTGACGCATCTGCCTTACGCTGCTTTCAAAGTCGTTAATATTTCTCTCTGTATAGCGAACGCAGAGTATTTGGGATTATCAGCTAATCAAGGAAGTATTTTGATAGCATTCGCATCGGCAGCCAATCTTTTTGGGCGCCTTGTTGCCGGGTACGTGTCAATGTCGTTTCTGCAATGTATTTTTGCCTTCTCTCACGAAAAGACCATGGTTAGAGCCTTGGGAGATAAGCTGGGCCATATCAACATTGTTATCATCTACAGTGCTGTAACTTCTCTGTCCTGTTTTTTAGTCTGGAACTTTGCAGAGACTTTCAGCATTTTGATGGTGTTTTCTTCCTTGTTTGGATTCTGCGGAGGCTCTTTCATTGCACTCAGTGAGTAAACTTAAATCTAGAGCTAATACATATTGGTTATCTTTGACTAAGCTCTCCACTTCGTATGTAGCACCTTCGATCATCAATATTGTCTGTGGCAAAGAAAAGCTGCACGCTGGATTGTCGCTGTTTTTGATTCTGACGTTGATATCCATGTTCTCCCCCAACCTGGCGGGGGCAGTCGAGCAGCAGATCTCATCAGAGCGTTTTCTCAGTTACAAACTTTTTACCGGCACTGCATATGGAGCAGGAACTATAGTTATGATTGCACTGAAGCTTCGCATAAACTTAAGTCCATTTAGTAAACTTTAAAGCAATATGTTTCCCAGATCTGTTAAAGGAAAGAGCTGCGCGGAGTGTAGTGGGTGGTGACACACAGGGTCTGGCTGCATGAGCCCGAGCCTCGCAGTTCCTCTTTCTCTTGCACAACGACAATGACACAAAAGTTACATTTAGCCCTGCTTGTATGCGACACTCCCAAGCCAGAAGTATTGGAAAAATATGGCGACTATCCTCGCATGTTTAAGGAAATCTTTGCGAAAGCGAGTCAAGATAAAGATGTCGAGATTACGTGGGATTCGTTTGACGTTGTCCACAAGCAAGAGTATCCAGACCTTCGCGATCTTGCTGACAACAAGACCTATAATGGCATCATTATTACTGGTTCGGCAGCATCCGCCCACGAGAACGAACCATGGATTCTCAAGCTACTAGAGTATACGCGCATGCTTCGTGTAGAGCCTTACCGGTCTCAAGTACGCCTTGTTGGAATTTGCTTTGGGCATCAAATTATTGCCAGAGCATGCGGTGGTGAATGTGAAAAGAATCCGAATGGTTGGGAGGTAGGGATACTATGTAACGTGATCACTGCTTCTGACTAACGGCGTCTGGCCCATAGTTCGGTCTTGTTCCTGTACAGCTGACATCGTTAGGAAAGCAATTTCTACAGACGGACAAGGCGCTGGTGGTATGCTCAACCTATTATCCAAAGCTAAGAAATATAATTTCACTCATGCATCAAATAGCGTGTTCACCAGGTGCACCAGGACCATGTAAAGAGTCTGCCAACAGGCTTTCACAGTCTGGCGACGACGGCACCGCACACTCCTATCCATTCTTTGGTCTCGGATGACAGTCAGTGCATCAGTATTCAAGGCCACCCTGAATTTAGAAGAGATGTTGTCCGGATACTGCTTCGGCTACGGCGCGATGCAGGAATCGTTCCTAGGGATTATGCCGACGAACAATTGGAAAAGCTTGACAAGGAATCTGACAGTGAAGATGATGATATTTGGATGGTTGGACGTTTTGTGGACTTTTTGCTTGGAAAGCTGCCCTTGGAGACTAGAGACTGTGTCTCGCCCGATACTGGTCTTGCCCACGGACCTAACGTCCGTATAGGAAATGATTAAAAACTCATTTGCTAGAGGGACCACAACAATGTTTTGGCTAGTATTGTAAAAATGCTGCGCTTGAGCAGATACATAATAGAGTTCGGGAATGAAAGCTCTGAACACCACCAGTGTTCCACAAGCTTTTACTTTTCTTTATTGCAATGGCAGAAGATACTGCAAAGTTTGAAGCATTTGTAAAGTACGATTTCGAGCACGATGAAAAGTTTCAGGTCTGTTCGATCATACCTTATGTTGCAGTGGTGACGCTGACTTGTTTGCTTAGAGTGGCCTGTCAAGCATTCTAAGTAAATCGTCAGGAGAGCCCGACAAAGAGACAATAGATCGCGCAAAGTGGTTCTACTATACAAAGTGAGAGACTCTCTCATGTATCTACATATACCTAAAGTGCTAAAGAGATGCTAGATATGTAGAAAATTTGGATTTGGCAAAGTTTGAAGCATGGCAAAAAAGCGAAAAACAAAAGGAGAAGGACAATGACCAGAGTCAGTAGTGGTATTGAGCGCAATGGACAAAAACGGCGGCTTGAACTGAAACCCGACATAGCAAAAGCAGAAGAGATAAAAGATGAACAAAACAGCCAGCCACAGAGATTTTCGTTTCAAGAGCTTGTAGAAATGATTGAGAAGGGCGTGGAGATACCAGGTCAGATTCTCCCCAACCCACGCACGACATATAGCGCTGTGGATTAACAATTTTTTGGTAGGGATACGCCAAATCCCTAACAAAATCAACGAAGGAACACCAAGTGAACCGAAACTGCCAGTACGGCAGAAGCCCTGGGAGGCACGAAAATAGTGTTGTTTGGCAATGGAACACGGAAGACGTTGCATATGAAGGATGGGCACAAAAAAGAAAAATATAGAACCAAGTTGAATGAATACAAACCTCTTTAGGCGTACGACGATGATGTTCGTGAAACGTGCACATTGCTCTAAGCATACGAGGTTTATTACAAGTACAATACTTCTTATCTTAAATTTGACATCCTTCTATACAGCGGTAACGTATCATGGTAACGTATCATGTCTCGGGAGACGTAATTGAAGTGCCGCATACAATCCTATGATGAGTTTCTTGGAAAGAAGTGGCATGCTGCATTCGGGGGTATCTAGCGAACGACTTCAGTTCTTCCAGAAAGCCATCGAATTCAATTCGAATATCGACAAGACTAGATTGTCTCTTCATTCTTCAAAATCATCTTCACTTTCGCTCCAGGCATCCAAAAGACTCTGTACTTTGGAATTTAGTTGTCATTATATTTTTTTCAATACTTCGCGATAAAGTACTTGCCTGCTCGGGGTTTTCATTGATGGCTTCTGGTACGAATGGTTCCCATACCAAGATTTCGCAGTCATTAGAGCCGCTGTAAAGTTCTTGAAATATAGGGCGTCTTTCAACGCAAGTAACTCGGCCGTACGCTCCTTTCAGACGTCGCGAGAGCTTTCCAGTGAGTAACTCAAAAACGAGAACTTGATGATCGTCGCTTGGTACGTATAAGAGTGGTGGCCAAACGTCGCTGCTGGATGCTGTTGACTGCATATATGACTTGAAACGATTACGCCAGTGAGCCCCATAGTTGACAAGCATATTGCGACCGCTGAACGTATCCCAAAGTCGTATCTTTTCATCCAAGCCTAACGTAATTAAATAAAGTCCGTCACTCGAAAAGGCCAATCCATTGACACCCTGGCCGTGTGCAGAGTTAGTCTCACTTAGAGGGTCGTTATTGGGTGTGTTGTGTTGATCCAGTGACATCAAACAAGGCGCTGCCCGTCGTATATCCCATACGCGAACTGTCCCATCCTCTCTTTGTTTAAAATAATGGCATGTGTGAGTTTGGATAATGGACCGATAACCTGATGCAATTAAATACCAACCCTCCAGAGAATAGAATATGTTCCTGTCGAGGAGACCAAGCGACCGAAAGAACCGAGCCTGTGTGACCCGCAAGCGAATGCGCGCTAGCACCACTTTTAAGGTCACAAAGACGTATTCTTGGTTCTGCTGCCGCACCTACATTCGTTGTTTTACATAAAGAGTTGAGAAGAAAAGGGCAATTGAAGCAATTTACTTGCGACTAGACAATGCGAAGCAATAGGGGACATGGCTTGACAATAGACTCTCGAGTCCAAGTGAAACGTGTAGGCCGGCTAACAATGCACTAAGGCTAAGTCCCTTATATACACATGTTCCACAGATCTTTCGTCTTACCACCATCGCATTTGTATCCCATACTTGAATAGTCTTGTCGTAGCTGGAACTGACAAACATGCCCGTATCAAACGGAAACCATCCAACAGTCGATACCGAATACATGTGCCGATGAGGACTATGTATCTTGTAAGCTTCCCATCATATTGCACCACTCTCGATCTATATTATTTTATGAGCCTACGGACCTTTGAACACTCGCGAGTGGGTTTATCTTTTTGTGCTTGTCTGTTGATGACATCGCCAAGTCATAAACGTGGATACGGCCATCAGCCCCTCCTGAAAGCATACTATGCACGTCAAAGTATTTGATCCTCCAATTTAATTACATCCTTGATGCCTTACTATCGCTGCTCCACCTTTCTATCTGCAGCGAGTTTACCGCGCCTATATTCTAACGTCAAAACTTTCGAAGACGTCAATCGTCTCCAAGAGACGAACTTGCCTCGGTGACAACGGGAAATCTCCTTGTCCAAGCTCAATTGCAGATTGTATGCTCTTTTCGTCGTCTCAGCGCGCTTAAATGTCAGCGGTGGCAGAGCTCCATACTCTCGCTTCTTTAGGAATGCGTACATGAAGGCGAATGAGAAAAAAATAGCTTCTTAAGGAGCACCGCAGCGCATGAAAGACGCTTGTTAAAGTACCGACTCATACCTCGTCTGAAGCATCGTTTTCTTTTTCGAGTCTTTCCTCGTTACCAATACTACATGGTGTATCGACCTGAAATACCAGACTATGCTGAAGATGCAGCCATTCTCAGGTTTTACCAGCTAGATTCTCTGGAGCCAGAGGTCTGGACAGATCAGATCTCCAGCCCCGTGGATGACTTGCTCCCGGAATCAGCTCTCCAACAATTCTCGCGTAAAGAAAACGAGTTTTTGGATGCACAGGAAAACGAGAATGCCAATGACTTGCAAGTCTTGGATGACAGCGACCCTCTGGGAATACGGTCGTCCATATTCGAGCAGTAAGTGGAACAGAGAACAGGGACAGCTTTGCCAACCTCCCAAATTGAAACTTGAATGTAGGGACAATCGCCGAAATACAACTAATATTATGCAGCTAAAAGAAAGTAAATATCCACTTTGGAAAAGTGTGGCAACAATTTGAATCACTGAATGCATGATAGAATCGTCCCTTGTAATTAGTAACAAGTCTTTTCAACCACGACATTTTCTTGTCCAAGTACACAAGGATACGTCTTACGACGAACTCATAGCCGGCGAAGAGCGACTTCGGCTTAGCGTAGATCAACGAGCAGAAGCTTTGAAATCATTAGTACACACCAATTTTGATCGATTCGTGAGCGCCAAGGTTACTGTGGATCACGTTTACGAAGAAATGAAGTCGAAGCAACTTAATCCAGAGGAAGAATATGGAACGCGCTTGCTAGAAAGCGCATTGAACGGTACATCCTTCCATTTGTATCTCTCTCCGTATTAAATGGCACTTATTCGCTACACGTTAGAGGCAAATGCAAGAGCTGTCAAGATATATGGACCCGTTGTAGAACGACGACGGAAAGTCGAAAAGGTTCGCAACACACTAGCGATCCTGCAGCGCTATAAATTCTTTTTCAATTTGCCAAGCAGTCTTCTTGAATCGATCAAGCAGGCATGTACCTATGATTATTATGCTAAGATACCCAGTTTCGATTATTGACTCTACAGCTGCAGCACAAATATGAGACCGCTATTCGCGACTACAAGAAAGGGAAATATCTATATCAGGAGCTGCAGAAAGGCGGTAACGAGAATACGGACGGAGAACGCGGATCTACAGTGGACTTTACATCAGAAGAAAGCAATATTACCGATTTACATCGTAAAGTGTTTGAGAAAGTCTGGACAGAGGTCAACAAGATTGTTGTGGAACTACGAAACGTATTGCTAAAGATGCTCTCTGATCCTTGGCGCAGCATGGACGAACAAGAGAGGACTATAAAGTAGGTTTGAGGAAGGTGAAGGCTGTACGTGGCAAATATCTCTAACATGGTCGACATTCAAGTTTTTTGTTTGATCTGGATACCACGGAAGATCCAGCATGGTTCTACCTAGATAGCCAATACAAATGGATCGTCGGCTTGTTAAAGAACACCTTTGAAGCTGGCACCAAGAAAATTCAAACATTGCAATTGAGCGACACCGAAGAATCTGATATAAAGAGAAGCATCATTTTAAAGAAAGCTATTCATCAAGTACAGACAAAGACACTGGATGCTAGCACGGGTGAGTTCAAAAGGAGATAAAAAGGCTGGTATGCATGGACTTATGGGGAAATCCTTGCAAGAGAGGGATCAGGATACGCAAATCTGGCAGTTAATACTGGAAATGGTCAAGTCATTATCTGCTTTGCTGCTTCGATGTTTACCAGACTTTTGGCGATTATCTAAAGCATTCATTGAGGGCAAATTTGCAAACAAGGTGAGGAAATAGAAATATCTTCGATCGATTTTTCAGGCTTTGATAACCCGTTGCTTTATTCTCAGGCCATGGCTGCGCGGGCAAACGAAGGGGCCAGAAGGCGTCGACAAAATGTGGACCTAGCAAAAGTGGAGCAGTGTCAGAGCATGACTCGCAACATTGTAAATCTCTATGCTTCGTTCATTTCGGACTACTTTTCATTGGACGAGCGTGAGATGCCTGTTCAACGCAACCCGGACGGCTCGGAAACAGCCGTCATGCCGCCATTTCTGCCGCCAAATGCAAGCTCTATTCACGTATCCGAGTACCTAACTCGTATTATTGGCGATCTAGCACACTGCGTCAACGATATTAGCGCTATCCACCTCGCTGGCGAGGCATTTTCGGGTCTAGTTGACCTGATGGAAAAGGCTCGTTGGAAGTTTATAGAAGTTATTTGTAAATGCTGGGAACGAGGTAAAGCAAGAAAGAAACTTTGGGTGCATTCACACGTAATTAATGCCTTACACTTGGATTTTTCGCAGATGCCAAGACATTCTACTTGCTAGAAGAATGGATTCTAGATCCTGATTTTCCACAGTGCACCAGTTTGCTGAAGCGTTACTATGATTATCACAAGTTTTGCGCGCGATCAGCATATCGTATAGCGACACTTGTTGCTACGACCGATGAAATGGCTAAAAGGGTAAAAATTATGCTAGATTGATACTCTCTTTCTTTTTCTCAATAGCATCTGCAGGAACGACCTGAAATCAAGCCTGAATATGTGGAGAAAATACGAGGCTCTTTCTTGGAATCCATGTACACTTTCCTTGATGGCTTGGTGCGGCTAGCTTTCTCTGATTATACCCCATTGAACGAAAAGGAAGAGCTTCAGCTTGCAAAGCAAAGAGATAAGATTGACGTCCATTCCATGGTAAATGCTGATGAACGTCCGTAACTTTGATGAATTTACTGATGGATATTGTATTGATAGGATATGCGTATCCTATTGACTGTCGGGAACTTGGAGCATGTGCGATCGACCGTAATTCGCAAATTGGTTGGTTTATTCCAAGCTGCTTACAAGTGCAACATGGATGAAGATCACAAAGTAAGTAACAATATTTAAAAAACTGCTTCATTGCTTCTGAATCTGTTATTTTAGACATTGATTGATGTCGTTGATCAACTGGATAAGATACTTTTTAACGATTATATCAAGCGTAAATCGGCTTTGATTCGAGATATCATACGTCAAGGCATCCTTCTTGGAGGCGTAGACTGGTATAATATTCCAAAACCTTCTGGTAAGTTTCATAAGTGTTATATGCCATCGACGTAGTATTTGCTAAATACCTTCGCTGAGTAGAAGTGCATCCATACGTGTACGAAGCACTTTTGACTTTAGTCATGGTTCATTCACAAGTTAGCAGTGTTACGAAGCACCTAGTGCATCGTGCGATTTCAACATTGCTAGAGAATATGGCAAACGACTGCCTTGAGAGTTTCCGACAAGTCGAACGCTTCGGCATGGGCGGTATGCTTCAGGCTACTCTCGAGATCGAGTTTATGCATCAGACATTGCAGCAATATGTGACACCCGCGGCTTCAGAAACTTTACAATTGATCTACCAGTCTATCGAACAGTCGTACGACGCCAACCAACAAAGTACAGGCGAACTACAATTTGAATTAAATCATGTCAAGGATTTGCTAGTTTTCAGCAGGAAGAGTACAGTAGTGCAATTCCTTTGCTTCAAACAAAATAGAGATCGCCGAAAATAAACCAAGGCATCCGCCATTCTTCCTCTAATAATGTTAGAGGAAGCGCTTTGTTCTTCACCTCGATGTATACGCATCGCATCAATGAGGAGCGTAGCAGAACTGTTTAGTTAATACTGGTTTACAGAGTACTTATTTCACGAAGTTGACTTCGGCATTTTCATTCTGAAAATGCGTCCAATTAACATCGTTCAAGTAGCACAGTATAACAGCTATCGTAGCATTAGCCAAGTGTGTGAGATAGCTGAGAAATCCTTCATTCGACTGTGCAGGACACAGCTTAGTTATTCAAACATTTGAAGAAAAGCGAAATGCATAAGCAGAGATAGCATAATAAAGACAATAAAAGCTTCTTTTTGGTATACAATACTGTTGTGCATAACCTGTCCTGCAGCCGCGCGCAGTAGACGACTCGTAATAATGGATGTTTGGGAATGGGGAATAATAATGTCTTTTCTAGAAAGCCTTTTTATGGATAATATCTGGATCTTCTTGATACTCGTCTGCAGAGACCCACATCTGGGAAATGTTTGGTTAGGCTAATACTTGGGGATTCCGGTGGATGTCTGTGAGAGCTCACCTTTTTGAATGTACTTAAAGAGGCAAGAATTGAACCTCCAATCCAAGTGCTGTATTTACGTTCAGGAGGAGCATAAATCTTGATCTTGATATCTTTCAGTGCTAGCTTCTTAATTTCAGACAACAAACGCTCTCCAAATCCTGACAAAGAAGATTCAGAACCAATCAAGCTGCAAAACAACTTGCTTTCATCTACCTTTGCAGAGCGTTGAACCTCCTGAGAGAACCACGTTTGAATAGAGAGATTTCCTAAGATCCAAATCCGCTCGATTAATGCAGTCAACGATCAATTGATGAATTCCGAGATATTCTTCTCCAATAAGTTCGGGTTGGAACAAGATTTCCGGAGCTCTGAATCTTTCTGCGCCAATCTATAAGCAACATTCAGCAAAACCAGTTCATGGATGATTGCAATATTTCTTGTACCTTGACAATGTTTCCGTCTGGCAAAACAAAGTCATCCACTTTACCACTCATTTCCTTTTCTTCTTTGACAGGATTCTGGGCAATGTAACAAGATTTTTCCTTAAGTATCCGTACTACTTCCTTTTCGGCGGTTGTACGAAAGTTGTAGCCTGATTTGCGCAAGAGTAGCTGTAGATACTCAGTGACATCCCTGATCAAGATATCAGCAATGGATTATACCAGGTGCTTCAACACTTTTCTACCTTCCAGCAATATCTATACGACGAATGGCGTGGGGGACCGCAAACCCTTCATAGACTGGAACTGAATGTGTAACACCATCTCCCGAGTCCAAAACGATGCCGGTTGTTCGACCGGAAGAGTATCTGGTTTCCTAGTTATTAGAAAGTCCAAATCAAATGAATATCTGTACCACTATAACTTACAAACTCAAGACCGCTTGTATCGACGTGAATAGTGCGGGGACGTTGAAAGTCTCAAAAAATATCTGTGCAGCCGTGTCCCTGTTCGATCGCGGGTTGAGGGGTGCTTCCGTTAGTAGTACCGGGTGCTATCTATATGTCAATCGAGATATTTGACTATGTTTGTCCCGTGCTTTAGTCTGACCTCTTCAGATAGCGTCTTCAGTTCGTCGGTGTAAATATACTGCCAAATACGTTCCATATCCTCCCAATCTGTCACAATGCCATGTTCAATGGGATACCGGATCTTTAATAGTCCTCGAAGTTCCTGAGCCTTGCGACCAATAAACGTATCACCTTCGATTGCACCAGCCATTATGCGCACATGCTTCGGCCTTCCAACCCTGTTTTTACATCACATCGACTTAGGATTAATATGAAAAGACAAATAATTTTGTTGTGCAGAGACTTACATGGAAGGAAAATAGCATTTTGGCTGCTCTTCACCCGCAAAACCAGCTTTTATAACGCCTGATCCCTATTCTTCCCGTGTCAAACCATTTTTTCGCCGAAAGTTCCTATATCACTGCACGTACGTTGTCGATGACGACGGGCTGGTTTGTCAGTACCTGAATATACGAGCGTGGCGAGATGAGTGGCCCGAAATTAAAAGTACAATCTATGTATAATTACAAACATAACTTACATCATCAAACTCAGTGTTCATGGCTGTTCTTCAAGAGCGACCTTTTCAGATTGACTGGTGGATGCAGTGGGGAAGTGCGCTCGCGGGTTGCTTGGTTTGCTGGTTTGCAAAGATCCTTCGGAGTTTCGCCCCTTTCAAGTGCTTTGCAGGTTGCTGTTGGATCCCTCAGCAGAAGTAATGCGTAAAAAACGCTGTTCCTCGCCAATCTGCAGTCAATGCTTAAACTCGTTGATGTATTTCATACGCTATGAGAAGAGTCAGCAACGAGAAATCTATGAGGGTACCCACCCTTCAACACATAGCACTGGCATTACTGAAGACACATTTAACTTCATTCTAAAAAGCACAAGGCACTCGGATAAGATATCTACATATAATTCTAACAAAGAAGCCTTTGAAAGCAAATGAGCAAAGCATTGCCCATTACTAAGAATGTATAACTTTTTTATACATCAACTTCTTTTCCGTTTTTTCCGATTTTGAAGTATAACTTTGTGCTCAGACTCTTCTGTGCGGATGTAGTAGATTGCTCCTAGGTTCAGTTCAATGAACTTCACTCCACTAAGCTATATTATAAAAATTGAGGCTATTGAAGCTTTATGAGACGACTTTGTGTATATATATTCCAATCTTTAAAGCGATCTGCTCATATAGTATTTCTCAGTGTCAATGAATGCCCATCAAACTACTTACTACTTTGCAGTAAGCATTTTTATTTCAATTGCTCTCCTTGATTGGATTTTATCGTTGCTATTTCTACATGTAACGCATTTTTCGACAGTCTCTAGACATCGAAATAACATCACGTCAATATCGTTGATTACAGTAATATAAGTACTTTTTTACTGGGAAGCGACGTCTTCAAACGGGTATTCAATAGGCGCTCGATTTAATAAATATGAGAGCGATATCGCTAGAAAGCATAACAATGAAAACAAAATATCACTAGGTCGACTGACCTTTAGCACGTGATTGCGACTCTAGTAATTTCAAATCTCACCAATCGAGAATATCACTACTCAAACACTACTCATCGAGCGCTTACTGCCCGATCATCCGAAGACTACGGGAAACACCATGATAGAAATACATATCTACATATGATCTGATTCTTCAACTTTTGATTGTCTCACATTTTCGCAGCTACTACTGAGAAGATTAAGAAAGTGAAATGGAAACGGATGGAGGGAACCGATGATTTTGAAGGAGGAACCACTGTAGCACTGCATAACGCACTTATAACTTCATTCTCCCCAAGACTTTATTGATCCTTATCTTCGATACTTCTCGTTATTTCCTACGTAAAGATAGTTCTTCCGTCGGTATCCCTGGCTTACATTCAATGTGTGCCGTGTTTCCAGGGGCTTACCAAATAACGTTCCAAAGACTCAGCTTGGAGCACGATGCTTCAAAAGTGGCAATCAATCTGAGCTCTGTGCGTCCCGAAATAGCAATTGCCGAACCCTTTTGCAGGTCAACACGAGCTCCTTGTCATGAGCGACAAGGCGTCTGCTCGCTTGATCACCTGCCATCGGACATGAAAGATCTGATTTCTTGCATGAAGATGCCGACAAGTTCTGCCCGGTCACGTCAGTCATAATCCTGCATGAAGTGGTAAACATTCATTTCTTTATTTACTTCCATGTTTCCTGTAGTTACATATTTTCATAAATGCGATACACCCTGTTCACACTTGAGTGGTACCATACATCAGATTCATATTTTACACACATGTTAAGTTATGCAGACTAAGAGCACTACATATAAGGTGCTTTCGACATATTTAATTGATGTAGATTGACGTACGTACACGACCCGCGTGATGCGAATACTACGTGCGGCAAAACGCGGAAAAGTATCACATGCAAGCGTTTTATTGAAGGTTATGACGTTATAGAAAGCCAGTCTTCTTTTGGGGGATCCAGTAAAAGGGTTTGCATTGATCCATAAGAACGGACATATGGATATAATGACACAATATAAAATGGCAAAAACAACGCTCATGCGCATGTGCGATAATTCTGTCGGTCTGGACGATCTCACCTGTCAATTGTACTCTTCTGTTGTCAAGGTAATTTTTGGTGCATTGTTGCATCACGTAACACGAGAGAGTGAGATTTTTATTGACATTTCCCAAACAAGGAAGATGTCAAGGCGGAGGATTCCAAAAGCATTTTGGATAGGTGCTGAGAGGCAACTTTGATAGGAAAGCCAATGTATGAACATTTTGTATATTCGGAATATAAGAGCAAAAGGAAACCCAGGGGAAAGTAGAAAGTTCGGGAGGAGAACGAATGGAGGAGAGGGGCATGTTAAAAGCAGCAAATGTCTGCGGATGTTGCCAAAAGTTAGATCTGGGATTGCTGTGGCACAATGGAGCAGATAATAACGTCTGTGGCATGCACGGCACCTACATTTCCTACGCAGCGTTCCGGATGGTTTGGCAATGAAATGCTCATATATTCAGGATCAGCAAGGACTTTTAAAGTTGCCAGGGATACGACCTTTTTACGCACGACAGAGAGTAAAAATTTTCCAAAAGAGGGTAAAAAATGACTCAATAAGGGAAACAAAAAGGGGCCCGCTGCGCCCGTTTGGAGATTTGGCGGCAGCGACTTGACACCATGATGCACCAAATATGGCTTTATCATCACAAAAGCGATGCACAGTGGTCAAGCATTGGTCCCCTTTTTCCTACGTACATGCTGGAAAGCCAATAGGGATCATACATTGCTCATGGCAAAACGGCTGCATTTTTCTCCCCTCTCGCAACGCAGTTAACCCCCATCCCTTTTTTTCCACTTTTTTTTCATCCCCTAGAGAATAAGACTTTAAGTGAGCATTGAGTTATAAAAGCTTTCACCGCTCTCACCTTCCCAGAGCACTTTCTGATTTCTATCCTTACTTCACCTTGTACCAGTAGTCTCACCTCTCTACTTGAGGGACTCTCTCTTACTTCTTTTTCCTTCTTCTTCCTTAACCTTCTTCTATCTGTACAGTATAAATTTGAGAACGACTTTTTATATACGGTATGTCAAACACATCCCATCCAAAATCTGTCACTTTGTCCTTTATGCTCACATTGCTAATAAATTTTCCCGAAGGCTAGTACGTTGCAATGGATATAAAATATCTCTTGTGTCATCCGAACGAACCACTTCCATATGCTGCGCCGTCTGGTTGCACAGAACCCTTTGAGCCATTGCGACATTGTATTCATGATCTTGAAAAGTACAGTTTACGATGCATGGATATCAGCTACGGCAACAAGATACCCTATTGTCCACCTTCACCACCTCAGCTTGTTCGCAGCCGAACCTCAAGCGACGCCTCGTCTGCTTGCTCAGAGAGTCCTCGAGACTGGGCATACACCGGTTTAACAGACACACTCCAAGGCAGAGACGACGATAATGCGTACACGGCAGCCGCAACACGTGGTGAATATTATGACCAGATGCACTTTGCATTTGGCGTACCCAGCATATCCACCAGGAGTGTCTCTTCCGACACCGTACATGCTACAACCTCCGAGAAACCGCGAAAATGTCTACGTTCTACTTCGACTTCGAGCGCAAGCAACTCTACTGTGCAAACACGCATGGCATGGACACCATACGAAGATGAGTTGCTGCAACGAGGCTACGAAGAAGGCCTTTCATGGGCAATGATATCCACTACGTATTTGCCCCATCGCTCGCGAGGTTGCTGCTGGGGACGTTTCAAGACATTGCAAGGCAAAAACATGGTTGATTCGAGACGACACAGCAACGCCCGGCTTCTCAGACGACCCTGGAAAACAAGTGACAGAGCCAAACGAGCTTAATTTGCATATTCGCAAGCAAACAGCCAGATACTCGTTCTCCTTTTTCTTCCCGTTCCCTCTTTTTCCTTCTTTTTTTCTCTTTCCTTTTATTCACTATCAAGTCCCAGATCGCATTATTGACACTTTAATTCTTTCTTTTATTATCAGTTTTCCCGTATGCCCGGTGCTTACTTAATGTCGTGATTCCATCCCTCCCTTTCCCCCTATGCCTTTTATTTTTATTTCCTATGCCAAACTCCTACGTATTCGAAGCAGCGATACCTTTCTCCTTTCTAACCCTCTTCACCCTTCTCTGATGTATGTGGGCAAACTAGTGCTTCGCCCCCTTGCATTCTGTCCATTTACTTTTCGATTCCCTTATCTGGCCATTTTATCAATTTTTGGCTTCAGGAAAAAACCTTACTCTGTGGAATCTTATCCTCATGAACCATATTCTTCGAACCAAAAAAGATGCAGCACATTCTATACATATAAATACATATCATATACATATCTCCTTTGTTTTTTTTCTTATTTATAGTCTATCGTTTTCCAAAAAATATATAGCTACACTTGATTTATCTTTATACTCATGCGTCCCCTTTGTGGCTAGTTGCAGTGTAAGCTGGTGACATCAAGGTTAGATGCATACGCACGTTTTCGCCTACTTGCTTCGGCGATGCCTCCTCCTCCTCTGCACAGCATAGCTCACAGACCTCCTTGGATTAAAAATGTTCTCGATGCCGCTGTCTTTACACATTTAAATCCTTCATACATAGCCGTAGCAATCCAAGACTTGCCCATATAATCCGGTCTCCAAATCTATGTTCAGTGAGAAGGATATCTATATGCACTGGTACAAGAAACGTAAAGCTGGATAGTAAGTCTCTAAATTAAGCCGATCAAGGGCGGTGTTCGTTCCCGGCGCAATTTTGACCACTTTCCTCAAACCCGCCACATTGCTAAAAATTCGGGTCACAGCTTTTGTCCTTTTGATTCAACCTTATGGTCAAAGCGATCAAGGGCGTCCTTTTGGAGTGTGACACTACCGTCAAACAAATTGTGCTCAATCTGAATAAGCGAAGCAACTTTGTTATTGAAGATCTCGACGACACCCACCTTTTCATTGAAGCTTCCAAAGTAAACGAACTACAGGCTGAACTCGATAGGATCCTAGACGAGAACGCATACACTATATCAGTTGAAGAACGAGACGCTCGCAAAAACTAGGGCCAACACGTCCCTGTTTGAGCTTCATTTTCTTTTCCTTTACCACTTGTTCCCACAACAAATACCTTGATTCCATTTGATCTACCAACCAACCGTTTATCCCCATGGCACCCAAACACCGTCGCAGCTGTCCAGAGTGTGGTTCGAGGCGCTTTCGAAAAAATGACGATGGCAGCATTGCGTGTAACAACGGACACGTGCAGCCTGCGTGGCAAGAAGAAGTTTCTGAAGATGCCTTCAGGAGGCCGGGAGCTAACCTTCGCGCACAACGCAAACGCCAGCGTGAAGATGAAAAGGATGAAAGTAAGACAGATGTTGCGCTGTAGTTGATAATACAAAGCCTTATGCTCGATCTCTAGGTTACTTGAAAGGACAGAATTCAGCTGCTGCCGCAGTCCTCCCGGTACAATTTGCATACAGAGCACTCATCAGGGGTATACGTAAAAAGTTCCAACTCTCAGAATCTTTCGAGGTAAAGTATAAAAATGTATACTACGGATCTGCATTGCTGATATTTTTTGGGTGGCTGTATTCAGTTGATGTCTCGAGAGCTATGGCTTCTGTATATTGGTGCTACTGAAAGAATATTGCCGGAAAAGTTTGACACCAGGGAAAGATCTGCTCCACAACGTCGTTTATCGACAGATGTAGATGAATTTCTTCAAAATGCTGAAAAAGAGAATGTTAGCGACAATGAACCAGACAACAAAGAAGAAAGAAACGACGACGACGGAGAGACGACTAAATGGCCCACTTTACGCTACTATCATTCAATCGTACTATCCTATCTGGCCTGCATCCGATACAAATTACCTATATTTCTGTGCGATATTCATCGATGGGTTCTCAGCTCGGAATTACCGTACTTGGACATTCAAGCTATCATCCCGGCAGAGCTCATTGTGCGGCTGCATCACGACTTAGTTTACAGTTTTGCCAATCCAGGACAGATGTGGAAGCTCTATGCGATGGTTGACCGATATTCACGTTGCTTTTCATATCATTGCGGGGTTTCGTTTGAAGGTAACGAAGAGTTGGCCTTGATACGGTGCTGTGGTCAACTATTCTGTTCAGGTAAGTATAGTAGATGTTTTCTATTGGAATTCTGAAGCAAATAACGGTGTCCACAGCCGAAGAATACCTTGCAGCAAGGAATATTCGGCATGTACTCGCAGCCAAAAATTTCCCAAAGAAATCTGTTGTCGAAATCCGCGCTATGATATGTGCATTGTGGGCTGTCCGGAAGGATTGGCTGGAATACCGAAAGAAGAAAAACAGACTTTTCCAGAAGCTCGAGGAAGCAGAGTACGTGTTTTCAAAGTTATCTAGCTGGGACAGATATTTAATTCTCTCTGTGCTCCTATAGGAATCCAACAAAACTATGGTATCCAAACAATGTAAAGAGATATCAATTGCTAAAAGGAAATCTTGAACATTGGAGAAAAATTGATCTGTAAGTATTCTACAGTGAAATTGAAGTAAATACCATTTCTAATAATCACAAGGGCTTTGAAACCGAAAATCGTGCAAGAAGCTGAATCTGACAGAGCACCAGAATTATTTGAATTCCTTGAACCGGGGATATCTAAAGACAGGCATGAATCGATAAAGCGACCCAAGCAAGGCTACAGTATGTGTAAAACAGAAGTTCGGTTGATGTTAGCATGGGTTGCTCACTGTTGCTGCTTTTGCCAGATAAGAGAATGGAGGCCTTTATGAGAGATGTCACCGCCAACTTTAGAGACAATAGCGAACTTGGGTTGAAGCCTAGGCGCGTGCAACCGCAAGACATTATCGTGCCTTGGGACCGACCTAATCTAAATATGGCGAATGACGAGGCAGTGGCAGATAAATGGTCGCCGCCGACTAAAGAAGCTGACGTTACTCTCTTCTCAGTGGCCACCGAATATCTGAAGGTAGACGAGTGGATATTGCGGACACCATTGACCGACCTGCTGAGCGCACATTTTGCCGCCGCCCAGAAACGCGATGCTGAGATGGAAATAGTTTAACTTGAATAAAAGGCTGCTTTTCTTCCTGCCTTTTTTCTCTTTACTTCATGTGTGCTGCCAGAGCAATGACCAAGTTCTTCGATTTTACTGTCAAAGATATCAAGAACAATGATTGGGACTTGAGCGAGCTCAAGGGAAAAGTAAACGTCAATGGCGATATGGGTGAAAACATGGGCTGGAGCAGCTAACATAGCCTCCAGGTCGTTCTCGTCGTTAACGTCGCGTCCAAGTGTGGTTTTACAAAGCAATATGCTGGTCTTGAGGAACTTTACCAAAAGTACAAGGATCGCGGCTTCACCATTGTCGGTTGCCCATGCAATCAGTTTGGAGGACAAGGTAAGAGCGAGTTTGTCCCCGCGCACCTTGCATTTTCTCGCGTTGGAAACATATTCTAATGAAAAATCCTTCGTCGATCTTTTTCTTTACAGAGCCCGGCACTGAAGAAGGTAAAATGGGAAAAGAGAATAACCCTTTTTTTGCGTTGGGTACTGAACTGCCTCACTTTAGAAATTCAAAACTTCTGCACACTCAACTGGAATGTTTCTTTCCCATTGACTGCCAAGCTGTAAGTTGACTGGATACCCGGATGGAGGAGATATGATATAATTAATTCATGCACAGCAATGTGAATGGTGATCACGAGCACCCTCTTTACAAATTCTTGAAGGAATCCAAACCTGGATTGCTTGGGTATGTGTAGCGTAGTGTAGTGCAGAACCCTGTCACAAAGTGTAACAATGAACTCATGTATGCTTCTGCACAGTATTCAACGCATCAAGTGGAACTTCGAGGTAGGATAAGCGGTTGGATGGCAACGTAGGCCAGAAAATAAGCTAATCTTGGGACCACATAGAAATTTTTGATCGATCGAGAGGGCAACGTTGTTAAGCGATATGCATCGTTGACTGAGCCCAAATCAATCGCCCCAGATATCGAAAAGTTGTTGTCTGATGCCAAGATCTAATTGACCTGTATCCTGAATAATGTACTATTCGCTTTTTTCTTCTTTCACTGCTTACAAATAAACATGGTGTATCTGGCTTTGTCATCAAATCAGACCATGCATGAAACCATTATTATTGGTAGCTGACATTCGGCGCCGGTTTTCCGGTCGCGCGCGTATGCGCACACGCAATGCCCGGTAGTACGATTGCTCGGGAACCCAAGACACCAAAAGATACATAAATATGCAATTACTACTAAAGTCAAATTATATAAAATAAAATGGAAATGAAATGCGAATCATGTACAGTTTCTTGTTGATGGGAATGCTTGTTCTATCCAAACTTTTCACGAAGCTTGTCATATTGTTTCTTATCCTAAAGAATTTAGAAAAAAAATAATGAGTTCACAATGAGCGTGGGACAATGATATAGCATAAAGAGTATAGTGATAATTCTTCTTCTTACATGAGGCAAAACGCTGGGCGACACTTTGCTAAATGCCATATCAAAGTGTTCTTTCTCCACAAAGATCTCGCTGGCATCTGCGTTGGTGTTTAGGACACCATTTGAAGTGTAGAACCTTGCACGCAGCGAAGCCACGGCACTTTCGCGAACCAAGGCTGCCAGATCAGCACCACTAATTTTCCAATACTAACTTAGCTTATCTCGATCATAAAATACAATAAAAATCGACAAGATATGCATACCTGAATCCTTGACAACGATCATCGTTGGCAATTTCTTCCAAAGATACACTTGAACCGAGAGGTGTCTTTTTGGTCAGCTTTTTCAAGATATCCAACCGCTCCCCTGCTGTCGGCAGCTCTACGTAAAGGAGTTTGTCCAGACGACCAGGACGAAGCATAGCAGGGTCAATCATATCTATTATGAAAATGATTATCACCTCCGTTTAATTGCTGGTTGATGGTTGCCAGCAGCGAATATTTGACGTACCAGGTCTGTTAGTGGCTGCAATAACGTATACTTGGCTCCTGTTCTCCACACCGTCCAACTCTGTCAGCAAGGTATTTACCACCCGGGCAGAAGAGTCCGTCTAACGATAAACCTGTTTAATACATACATACTTTTGCTTCAAGTATTTCTTTTTTTTTACCTGTTGGTCGTCACGACGAGAGCACAGAGCATCTAATTCGTCGAAAAATATAACACATGGTGCGGATGCCCTTGCACGCGCAAATACTTGCCGCACTCCACGCTCACTTTCACCAACGTACTAAAATCAATTATCGTCGTGAGATTTTTACTGTCTGGTACCACCTCGGTCTTGTTATTTAGAAAAACAAGATGACGCTCACCTTGTTCAACAATTCAGGTCCTTTTACAGAGATAAAGTTTGTGTTGCTTTCGTTGGCTACAGCTTTAGCTAGCAGAGTTTTACCACATCCAGGAGGTCCCCACAGCAGCACACCTGCAGGTGCTGTAATGCCAACTTTTTCAAAAAATTCTGGATGGTTGATAGGCTCAACGACTGCCATTCGCAGTTCATCTCGCACAAAGGCGAGTGCACCGATATCGTCCCAGGATACATCCGGTACTGTTGCAAATCCTTCACGTTTCGATGAAGGCTGCACTTTGGAGAGGGCGTGTCTGAAATCCTCCTCTGTAATAGCGAGCGATTCTAGCTGTGAAGGCGTAAGCGGTTCCTTGTGGTTGCGTATAAAATCGGCAATAGATCGCAGTTGCTCCAAAGGTGTCTGTGCCTCGAATTCCTCGACGGAGGTTGTAGGGATAGGAGCTAGTTCATTGTCAGCAGCAGTGTCAATATCCATTGAACTATCGTCTTGCACGGTTTTCTCATTATTTTCGCCGTTCTCCATTTTATCCTCGTTTGCTTGTGCCGCCGTCCGCATCGCCATGGTTGTCGATCTGAGATGCTTGAATATCCGTTTCACAGCAATTACA
Source organism: Rhizomucor miehei CAU432 (assembly GCA_000611695.1). Classification (NCBI taxonomy): domain Eukaryota; kingdom Fungi; phylum Mucoromycota; class Mucoromycetes; order Mucorales; family Lichtheimiaceae; genus Rhizomucor; species Rhizomucor miehei. The sequence continues at coordinate 38,473 of KK099960.1, forward strand.
CCAGCCTGAGTGATAAGTGCTTGTAAATCTGCACCAACATAACCGGGCGTCGCTCTTGCAAGCGCAGAGAAATCAAAATTGCCTTCAAGCCGTAATTTTTCAGCCAAGACCCTTAAAATTCTGTTTGATTATTTCGCAATTGTTAGTAACTTTGCCCCACGTAGACATCATATGGACAGATATCTCCTTACTTTTCTCGTGCCTTCTCATCTGGAACACCCATGCTGATTTCCCTATCGAATCGGCCGGCACGCCGCAGAGCATTATCCAGCGAATCCGGTCTATTTGTAGCACCAATGATCATAACTGGTTTGTTGCCCGTCTTATCCCATGATAAGTCTAAAAGTGCCGCATTTAGAAAGTCAGTCCGGTATCCTTTGCATATCCAAGGAAGCTCTCACCATCCATGCAAGTTAACAGCTGTGCTACAATTCTGCGTTCCATCTCACGCTGTGCAGTTTCTCTTTTGGGAGTAATTGCGTCGATCTCATCAATAAAAAGTAAACAAGGCGCATTCGACTAATAGTACTTTTCTTTAGTACGTTCTTCTAAGTGTTGCATATATCATGCTTACTCTTGCTTCTTCAAAGACATCTCGAATCTTCTTTTCTGATTCACCAGACATACCAGAAACAATGGATGGTGCAGAGATATTGAGGAAAGGTACGCCCAGTTCCTATATTTCATCAAGGGTAAATAAAATGATCACTTTGCACTTTTCTTCAAACCAATCACTTACACCAGCTATAGCATGCGCCAGTTTTGTTTTACCACAACCAGGAGGTCCATGTAACAAGACACCTCTTGGTGGCTGCACACCGGTATGTATATAGACTTCTGGATGAGCAAGGGGCATTGCTATAAGTTCCATAATTTCTTCCACACAGTGATCAATGCCGCCCAAGTCTGAAAGACGAGCAGAAGGTATAAAGGGAGCATCTCGACTTTCGACTGCTAAATTACAAAAAAATATATACATGTATTAACCATGCTTTGTTCCCTCAGCCTTGAGCAAATATTTATGTGCGCAAACCCACATCTAGCCTTTTTGGCAACGCCTCCTTGCAAAGAAGGTTTACTGCGTTTCTTTGAGGATGATTTGAGTTGCTCATCCATTTTCTCCTCGTTTGCCGGTTCTTCGGTATTGAGAGGCGCTACAGGCGTTGTCGTGCCTGAACCTGCCGGTGTCGATGCTGCAGAATCTTCCGTCGGTTTATTCAAGTTCCAAAGATTTGTTACTGACTTGTTCATCGAGTTGCCTGCCACCAGAGGCTCCACCGCTGTGTTAGTCTTGGCTGCAAAGAGACTCGCTGGTAGATAGTCTGAAAGCCAGGATGGCTTTCCGGGACACTTCTGCAAACTACTCACCACAGCGTATTCTGCGTTTTGATCCTCATCATCCGATTCAGCGTTCCTATTTTGTTGGTCAGATCATTACGTTCTAAGTAACAGTCTATATTTATAAGTTTTTTACCCTTCTGTGGGTGCGTCGGCAGCAGGTTCAAAATCTGGCAAAACTTGAAGTAATTATATTTCATTAAACAAACAAATTCTTTTAAAAAAGACAACATAGAAGAAAAGTGTAAAGACCCTAACCTTTTTCAATAATGCCTTCGAGCTGTCGTTTCTTTATTCGCCGCAACGAAGCGTCAGTTTTCTGACAATACTCATACAATGTTGAAACACTCCAGTCCGTCTGGCCTTCATTCCTATAGTCTTCCAGACATTGCGAGACTTTAAACTCTAAAGATCGGGAGAGTCGTCCGCCGTAGGAACCGCCCCTCATGAAGACTAAACCAGAACAGAGCTATCTTGGGAGTTTACAGTAAATTTCACCACAAGCCACATGCATGAAATTGCTGCATTGCCATGGAAACCAGGCATGCATTTTGTTATCAAGCTTTTTATCAAGTTGAAGGATTACTGCAAAAAACTGTCTATCTAAGTCCCTTTCTTCTGAAAAAGAAAGAAGTCTAGCTAAGCAGCGGACAGGAGAAGTCGAATAAAACCATTCTCGCTTGCGATAACGGTGTGGACTCCAGCCCGTCAGATATCGTTACTTTGTTCCTCACCAGAACCAGAATACAATAGTAAGTAGATGTACTCTACGTAATGCGAAGTTGTACAACTTTACAGAATGGAGGACTTATAGACTACTATAATAGATTGTTTAGACCATGTTTGCCACCGAAGCACAGTTGTTGATTTTCCAGAACATATGAAACTAGCAAACTTTCAATGCATTTTTAGCTGCAACCAAGCCTGTGAACTTTTTCATCAAAAAAGTGTATCTTTGTCTGGACAGTGTATATCATTTCCTGGTCATAGACGAAGTGACCACCCACTTGACACCGCTAATGAGAGCGGTGTTTGAATTGAATTGCAGCACTGGAAAATGAGCATGGTCACCATCCATAGCTCATCCTCTTCTTTTCAGCCCGATGTCCCGAGTAAGTATATCCACCATGGCAATTGTCCCGTATCCAATATGCAAGCACAAGCACTTGCTCCTGATCGATCAATGAGGATGTATACGCGATGCAAGTATTCCAGTAATCCATGCGCTCGAACGCGAACAGTTGACCAAGCCAACGGAAATCCATCCATCCATCCATCCATCCGTTTATATTTATTGTCATCAGCAAAACACTTTAGAATATGTACTATACTCGCAACGAATGGTGCCATTTTGGTCAGAAGGAACGATTGTTCAGAGCAAGGGAGAGCTGTGAATATCAGCATTCTGGATGCAGAAGGGGACAATTTGCCAATGGTCCATGGTGGTGAATTCTGAAATGAAAGGTTTTACTAACTTTTGGGTTTGCTTTGCCAGTTCCACGAATATCAGGTGGTTGGCCGCAAGCTTCCTTCCGAGAAGGAGCCCACGCCCAAGCTTTACCGCATGCGTGTCTTTGCTCCTAACGTCGTGGTCGCCAAGTCCCGCTTCTGGTACTACTTGAAGAAGCTTCGCAAGGTCAAGAAGGCTGCTGGTGAGATCGTCCACATTAGCGAGGTAAGCGAAGCACTTGTTGGAAGTATATGGAAGGAAATAGTGTATTGATAAGTTGTATCTGTAGATCCGCGAAAAGAGCCCTCTTACCATCAAGAACTTTGGTATCTGGATCCGCTACGACTCCCGCTCTGGCACCCACAACATGTACAAGGAATACCGTGCCTTGTCCCGTGCTGAGGCTGTCGAGACCTGCTGTATGTATCGAGCAAACTTAACCACTGTTTGATTGATCTGCTTTGCTTATCGTAACTTTTTTGAATATAGACCAGGATATGGCTGCTCGTCATCGTGCTCGTTTCAGCTCCATCCAGATCATCAAGGTACATTTGGAAACATGGACCCTTTAGTTGTGAGGAATAGATGTTAAATATTGTGATTATAGGTTGCTGCTATCAAGGCCGCTGATGTTCGCCGCCAATACGTCAAGCAGCTCTTGAACAACAAGTTGGCTTTCCCCTTGCCTCACCGCATCCAGCGCTCCGACAGAAAGCACACTCCTCTCTTCGTTGCCAAGAGACCCTCTACCTTCTACTAAACTGTGTGTTTTCTGCATTGCTAGCGCAATAAACAACTTGCTTAAGCTTGCGTAAAGAAAAAAAGAAGAACAGAAATTTATGTGGTCGACGAATGTTGTATATCTTCTTTGCCCAAATCGAGAAACAGCTTCTTTGAGCAACAGTATTTAGCTTGCAATTCATTGCTATCCAAAAAATTGAGTGGAAAATGGTTAAAAATTGCAAGTTCGAAGTTGATTAACTGCTCACTGATTCAGCAGGACCTCTCGAATGTTACCTTGATAAACGTTTAGTCGGTTAACCTTCGAAAAACAAAGGGCAAACGATGTAAAGTATGTTATGTTCTTTGCATAGACGAAAATGTAGGGAGAAAACAACCCTGATCGACCTTAGATAGTCTATTGTTTGTCTGGGCGTGCGCTGAAAGACGGTTTTCCGGACACGACTCCGTTTAAGGCACGACCACGAACTCGCGCCACAAACGCGTACTGTCGGTCTCTCTGCAAAGCTCGGTTTTCCTTAAAACCTCCATTATTTTTTTGAAAGCGCATACAAAGAACGCGCACAAATGAGCTCCATAATGGAGGTGGATCAGGCACATAAGTCCCTCGAAGAGTCAAGCGGTTATATTCTGCCATGGTAAAGATTGCTTTGCTTTTGTAAGCCTTGGAGGCTCGATTGTTAAAAGCTACTTTTGATCACTCTAGGGTTGAAAAGTACCGGCCGATTCTTTTAAAGGATATTGTTGGCAACGAAGATACTGTTGCACGATTAAGAGTGATTGCAAAGGACGGTAACATGCCAAACCTGATTTTGACGGTAATATTTAAACTACTGTAACAGTCGCCAGTTACTGATCTTGTCTCGTCTGCAGGGTCTTCCTGGTATTGGAAAGACTACTAGTATATTGTGCCTGGCCCATGAGCTACTGGGAAGTGCATACAAAGATGCAGTGTTGGAGTTAAACGCTTCAGATGATCGGTCAGTAATCAGATTATTGCTATATATATAGGTTTCTTTTAACATTGTCGTTTTAGAGGTATCGACGTTGTCCGAAATCGTATCAAAGCATTCGCACAAAAGAAAGTGACATTACCACCAGGCCGACACAAGATCATTATTCTGGATGAGGCTGACAGGTAAAACTCCACTAGTCGCAAAGGAAAAGTTGGATTCCTATATTAACGTATGCACAGTATGACAAGCGGTGCACAGCAAGCTCTTCGACGCACAATGGAAATCTATTCTAATACCACTCGTTTCGCGCTTGCTTGCAACCAATCCAGCAAAATCATAGAACCCATCCAATCTCGATGTGCCGTACTGCGATATACCAAATTAACTGACGCTCAAGTCTTATCACGTCTCTTGGAAATTTGCAAACGGGAAAATGTACGTACCTAGTAATTACCAAGAAGGAATTGTAATCTAATTGCCTTTGTAAACTTGACAGGTCAAATACAGCGATGAGGGTTTGGAAGCACTCATCTTTACAGCCGACGGTGATATGCGACAGGCCATCAACAATTTGCAATCGACCCATTATGGCTTCGGATATGTCAATGCTGAAAACGTTTTCAAAGTATGCGACCAACCTCATCCAGTATTAGTACAGCACATTCTCCAGAGTTGCGCGGATGGCAACATTACCGATGCAGACAGGCTCATGAGGGAGCTTTACGACTCTGGATATGCATCGTTGGACATCATCACCACTGTTTTTCGAGTTACCAAATCTTTTGATGAATTGGATGAAGCATTGCGACTCGATTTCCTCAAGGCAAGTCCTTTAGAGAAAATTATATCAGTTTTCAAGTCCACTTCATATGCTGACTGCTGCCTTTTATTTTGCAGGAAATTGGCTTTACTCATATGCGGATCCTCGATGGACATCAAAGCCTGGTGCAGTTGTCTGGACTTATAGCTCGTTTATGCCGCATCAGCAAGGAAAATGCTGCCCGATAGGGGCCTGTACAATAACATGATTTGATTTGCGCTTTTGCAATATATACATTTGCGAGGAAAGAATTCATTATGAATGTTTGATATCTATGCAGCAAAGAGAGGTCTTGGTTCTTGTCGTTTGGGTAATTTAGGCTCGTATCCTATAATACACTCGAAATTAACATTGATCCTCCTGGGTATTTATAAGACAAGACTTACTGCGCTCGTCAACCATGGTTTTTCCCTGCACGCATGCTTTGATCCAGTCCCTAGTTACAAAACGTGGAAGTGGCATCCTAAAAAGATTCTCGCTGTCAGCCAGTAACCTTTTTTCGCCTAAACTTGCAGATATACCTTTTGAATGCTTCTGTCAAAACAGGTAAACGCTTTAAATTATCCGGGTCCATTACAACGTGTGTCACTCCTTCTTCAATATTTCTCGTAATTTGCCCTCCATAAAATCGGATGTCTGCGGCCGAGAGCTTCAGCCTTTCTCGAGTGCGCTGTTCTGTAACCCATTTCATTGTTATGTCATCGCTCATTCTCACAGGTTTGTCCTCTATAGGTAGATCGTCTAGATACGCTTTCACTCTTTGAAACATTAAGCCTGGGATGCACGTGTTTGGAAAGTATCGTTCGTGGATCTCGTCAGCCAGCTGACGAGCTTTGACTGGATCATAGTTATCATTTGGCATGCGTCGAAAGACCTTTAAAATATAAGAATAATGTTATTGACAGCTTGCTCGGTGCTATTTTATAATAAACGTACTTCTTGGAGACTTTGCTGAGTAGCATCCTGAGTATATGAATCTCCCCACGGATCCATCTTGGCGCGGAATTCTAGTTTTCTCTTGGCCGTGGTATACAACATGTATCTGCAGCAACCGTCAGCATATTGTCATAAAAAAAGAATTATACACTTACTTGGGCGCGAGCGGAACCATATCTTGATTTTCAACGCAATCTAGAATCCACCTGGGCAATATAATGTCAAGATCTTTCTTGCTCATGATACTCCTGACCGATATATCTGTTCTCCTTGTCAGCATCAATCACTAGAGCATCAGCAAAGTGTACACACTTGGTGTGCCGGCAATGATGTTTTTAGCGTTGGGATTTTGGCAATAGGAGCCTCCATTCTCTTGAATAAGTGCTTCCAAGGCATTTTTTGAGTGAGTTTCGTCTCCACTAATCACATCTAACATAAATTATCAGCGACACCACATCAAACGGTCTCGTCGTCTACTCCCTTACAGAATGATTCATTGTCAAACAATGACGTCTTGACAGTAACTTTCCTTGGATCAATGCCTTGTTGACTTTCTGCCAACATGAAAAGTTCTTAACTAGATGAAAGATAAGAGTTAGATTCTGGGAATTCTTCGTTCTTTTGCTAAAATAACCCTTGCAGTTCGCGTTGAGGCTTTCGTCTTTGCTCGCTTTTTCGTATGACCACTATGAATGGATTTTATCATTATTATCCTCAATAGACCACCTTTGTTCGAAAACTTACATGAGATCTTGCTGAGATGCAGAGCGCTTTTTGCCGCCGAACGTGCCTTCTTTCCTTGCTTTAATCATTTCTTGATACACATGTGAGAACCTGCGTTCGTTTTGTGTAAAAAAGTCTTTACCTGTATAAGTCAGTATATCCTTCCATGATTTGTCTGTTCGAAACGACATGAATCGGGGAAAGCGCAATGTGCTTCCAGCACCATACATATCTAAACTTTGATCAGAAGAGGTTGTCTGCTTATACATGAGTGCTTAAGACTTACTGCCCCAAATAATTTCTGAGGCCTTGACCTCGACCACTACGGACCTACAACCAACAACATTATCAGTCTTGACTTCTGAATTTTCCAATGCGTAAATACTTGCTTTGAGAAAGGCACGATAACATCCGGGTTTTCATTGGACTTTGGAGGATGTATCAACCATGGTGGTTGTCGTTTTGGATCGTACTTTTCACAAGTTTCAAAATATTTCCTGATTATATAGTTGTTAGTCAAAGCTCAAAACTGTCTACAGCAACCGGCTCCTTCTTACTTGAATTCGTCGAGCTCATCTACAGTGTAGCCAGTACCCAGCATAGCAAAAGTCATGAACCTGTCATCCATTAGTGTCACGATCGTTTGAGGTATTTAATATACAGTTAATGCTTACTTTGGGTTATCCTCATCCTCCTTATTTCTATCATCCCTTATTGCGCATAAAAATTGACTAAGGCGATTTCCACGTCGCCCAGAGCCGTAAGAAGCGCCTGAAATTCATTATGAATATGCGAAACATTTTGTCGAGCTATCGTAAAAAAACATACCCACGACCAGCAAGTCGCAATTATCGTTCAAACTATCAATGTATTCTGGCTTCAGCTTGACCCAAGTTTGGTTCCTCTGTCCTGGTTCATAGATGGATCCAGGATTCTTGATGACAAGGCCCTCTTGTCTGCCAAAAAGAAAGAGTTCAGTACCATACTTGTCAGGGTGTTCGAAAATCAAGCTAACCTTAACGACATGGCACGATCCAATGCATCCACAATATCTTGGAATGTTGATTTTTCTTCTCGAGGCAATAGGTTCAGATATCCGCGCCTTTCTTTCACAACACTGCCCAGGATCTTCAATCTATCTGATAGCGCGTAATCCAACAAAGGGTTGCCATTGCAGTATACGATATCAAACACAATAACTATCACCAATTGTCAGTATTCATTGAAGACATTGTCGCCTATATCCAAAGCTCGACTTACAGCAAGGACGTGCTTTGTGTGGATCGATACTTTCATCTAGAGCCGTATTGTCAGACTTAGAGTCGCGGATTCATGATCAATGGCTGGATATATACCTTTCGCCGATGCTTTAAGTGTTCCAAAGGGTAAAAAGACGTCGAGCTTGGGGTCGTAAGCAACCATTTCGCCATCCAATATTAAGCTGTATTACATTCTTTAGTAAAACGGCAATGTAAGCACACAGTTGTCACTTCAATTTCTTACCTGTCTGCTCTTAGGCAGTCAATAATGCTACCAGCCAGCCGGCCTTCAATCGGTGAACCACCGTAGAGATAAGTATAATCCGTGGATCGTCTGGTGCATACGAGAATAAGACCTTTATGTGGCATGAACGATCAGTGCACTGCTCCCTAGTGCTGTACCTGGAAAACCACATGAACTTTTTCGTTTTTTTATCATAATGCATTTGTATCCGTTCTCCATCAATCTTTTCTTCAATGTAAAATCTTCCATTGGATAACACCTTGCTGACATCCTTTGGTACATCCTTGTGACCAAGCTGCGGTTTGAATGGATGGAAAAGCTGTATAGTCTATATTTCCAAAACATCAGACTTTGTCCCCTTAGACGGTACGCTATTGCAACCGTTATTTACTGTTTGGTTAAGCTTCTTGAAAGGATCCTGGAGATCCTTGCAAACTTTCTCCAGGTTGCTGCAAAGTGCATACATTTCACGAGCTTGCGGATGATACACTTGGAGCATGGAGTTGTCTGTCATGCCGATTTTCAAATCTGCGAGTGCCAAAGTTAGAAACTCATTAGTATCGATATATTTTTGCATGCTTACCTTTCAGGATGATACGGATGAGCCATTTTTGCTCAAATGCAGTGTATGTATTTACAATATGCTTGAAGATTTTCACCCTGCCCTTTTCATCCCTATATGTAAATGGAAACGCATGAGATCCTGCATCAGCGTGTATTGTACATTCATATTATCTTACCCTTCCGACTTGGATAGCTGGTCCAGCAATACGTTAACATCATGTACCGTTTGCGTCGGTTTCTGCACTGTCGAGCGGCTTTCGATCACGTTGTATGCAACAGCAGCGAAATCACCGGTTGATTTCTAGAAACAAACAATGCAAATATTCACATCACATCCCAATTTTAGAGAATTGCAGGATACTTACCTCATATTTGTATCTGGAAGCTCCAGCTGGTTGCTTGAATTTGGATAGGTCGTACGCGTCTGCTGATTGCCGGCCTAAACCGAGGGCTTCAATGTATACTTTGGCGAGTTTCGTTTCTTTCATGTTGTATCGCTTCTTATCCAGCTATATATCACGAGTGAAAATCCACATTTCAAGCATCCATACTTCCTCGTACGTACATGTGGCAGCAATAGCCGGAACGCCTCATATATATCTTGTCCATATTGCTTTCGCCACTCGTAGATATACTTGTCGAGCCGTCGCTTTTTGGGCTCGGTGCCACGCTGATCTGCAATGCTCTGCATGAGAGCACACAAGTTACTAAATAGCGGCGATGGTGGATTCGAATCGCCCATTGAGCAGTGACAATAATTGAAATGATCGAGCGATTTTCAAGATCGATCAAGGGTAACGTTGCCATAGCCGTGCATCAACGAAATGATCTCCGCATGCAAAATAATGTCCACGTGCAAGGAAACCTTTCGTTATTGATGATACGTAAATTCTTTTTGTCTTCTAGATAGAACTCTGATCAAAGGTGCATAATTAACGATTAGATTGCAAAGAAGGCAGATCATAATCTAGGAAAAGCTACCTGAAGGGAATCGTTATTACTTTCAATCACATAATAAAAATCGCTACTTTGAGTGTGTTCTACGCTGATCTAAGCTTCAAGAAACTTTTAAGGAAATAGTATAATAGGCTGCTAGGGGAAATCCTGCGATAATCCACAACAGCCAGATGCAATAATGGGCAAGTGCATTTTTGCCCCAATGATTTTCAAGAATGTTTTGACTGATCGATCGGCTGGCTCTCTTTTCCGTCTGCATGTGATATGCCGCAGGCAAGGACTCTCTTCATATTAGGCACGTTGGCTATCGTGGCCTATGTGGGCCTCAAATACCGTGCGAAACGAAAGGAAGCTCTGTCAAGAGATCGCAAAGGCGTAAAGTCTGGAGACGAAGTGAAACGAGAAGAAAAGGAGGAGGAGAGTTGGCTGAGCTTGCAGACAATACAAGCAACGGGCGACGAGTTCATCAACACGGTCTTCGGCTCAAACTCATTGTCCAGCGCGTGGAACAGCATTGAATGGCCCGAGCTGCCTTCATTGGAGCAGGTCAATGCGAAACTAGCAGAACTGTACCCGACATTCACTTCGCAAATTGAAGCCTTGCGCAAGAGCTATGAGAGCTTTTGGGATTTTCTTTACATGGACGAGTTTCGGCAAATAATTGAAGAGACAAGACGGGAAGACGCGGACCCTAGCTTGCATCCAGAGATCAGCATTGATGCGTATGTAAGGTGCAGTATTATCAACACCAAAGGGACCGATGGACACTCGTGCCAACCATTTTGAGTGATTATTCTAGACAATCCAAGAGCTTATGTGATGAGGAGCAAGAGTTCATCAAGAGGCGGAAGCAGCGCATACGAGATTCATTTGCTGCTTTCATCGGTGTGGATCCAAAAATTGTAGATCCTGAGGACATCCCAATTGTCGGCATTGCATCCAGGTACTGGGAACCGTGACACAAAGGGGTTGGCAGTTCCTTCATCTAACATTATGATTAGTGGAGGTGGTTATCGAGCAATGGTTGCCAGCACAGGCTACATGAAGGCAATGCAAGAAACGGGAGCGCTGGATTGTGTTACTTACACTGCTGGTATGTGGATGGATCAGTCAGGGTGTGTAGACATTATTGCTTACTTCGCTGCATAGGTGTTTCTGGCTCAACTTGGGGAATGGCGCAATTCTACAGCGGATTGACCGACGCCTCGTTTGATACTTTGATGGACCACTTGAAAAGTCATATCCATACACACATTGCCAACGTGACAAACTTCATTGCGATAGTGAGGGCTTCAGCACACAATGCGAAAATTCTTCTGCAAGGTGTAATCCAGAGATACTATCAACAAAAGGGAACGCTCAATCTGGTTGATATTTTTGGAATGTTGCTGGGATTTACACTCTTGACGAGAAAAGAGACAGTGAGCGAAGGACATGCGAACGATGGAAGAGACGACGACTCGTATAGTGAAAAGATTGATCGAAAAGACACTTCAGCTGTTGAGGAAAATGGCAACATTCGAGATGATGATGGTGCGGAAGTTCTTCCTATCATTTTGCAGCGATCCGAGCTCAAACTATCGCGACAAAGACGATACTTTGAAGATGGATCTTTGCCTATGCCAATCTACTGCGTTGTCCGACATGAAGTTCGAGAACCTGATCAGCAAGTGGAGGAAAAAGCAAAAGATATCAAGGGGAAAGTGGACCAGGGAGGACAAGACCATTCTGATCTTTACCAATGGTTCGAGTTTACTCCGTACACAATGGGTAGCGAGGAAATCAATGGTAAGGTTATTCGCCCGTGAATCCGCTCTTAAAGATTATGGAACGTCTCACTATAGACGAAATAGCATGGATTCCAGTGTGGGCTTTCGGTCGACGATTTGAAAAGGGTAAAAACACTGAACGACTTCCCGAACAAACTCTTGGTATCTTGATGGGGTAAATATCAACTGAGCCTAACAAACGAGTGTAAAAACCAAAACCATCATCTGACTTGATATGCGTAGCGTCTTTGGATCTGCTTTTGCGGCAAGTTTAGCGCATTTCTATCAAGAAATTCGTCTGCTTTTGCCATCATCTGCTCTGGAAAAAGTAGATGAAATCTTGAATCAATACCAAAGCGCCATGTCGACCTTTCATCCCTTCTCCCCGGCGAGGTTCCCGAATCCATTTTACAAGCTTTCAGACGACAAATCCACGACGTTGTACTATTCCGAAGAGATTGACTTGCTGGATGCTGGTTGTGATAACAACATTCCATTCTATCCATTGCTTCGAAAAGGTCGAGACGTCGATCTCATTATAGCTTTTGACTTGAGTGCCGATATCGAGAGTGCTCCCCACCTTCAACGAGCCGAAGGCTATGCGAAGCGACGTGGCATCGTTGGATGGCCGTCCGGTGCTGCATGGCCCCCGTCAACTGACAGCGATAAGAACTATACTTTGGGCACATGCACAGTTTTCACCACAGCATCCTCAGAAGAAGCTGTCTCAGACTCGCAATCTGCTGTCGAATATCCTGAACGGATCAATCCTATAACCGTTGCATACTTTCCATTGATCAACAACGAGCGATACGATGCTGACTTTGATCCGCAGACGGCCGAGTTTTGCAGCACTTGGAACTTTGTTTACACATCCGATCAGGTGGCCAAATTAGCCGGACTTGCAGAAGTAAACTGGCGTGACAATGTCGACAAGGTGAAGCAGGCCATGAAGGATATTTGGGAAAGGAAACGTTCAAGGCGTCAAACATCATGAGTAGCAGGAGTTTTGGAGGGTTTATTGCAAATAGTACAAGGATATTTTGATAATAGCATTTATGGCTTTGGACTCTGGTGTTCTAATTCATGCAATTTTTCCACTTGTTCTGGTGTCCCTTTGTTTTCAATGTTCCGGACGAGTTGAGGGTAGCAATCCCAGCACTTTTCGTCATTATCTTTGCCGTTTCTACCGTTTGCAGCTTCCTTCAACAGCTGTTCCCGATCAAGGCTGCTGTCAAAGCCATGGGTATTGTGGCATGCTTGATTCGTGGCATGTTTTTCTCTCGTTGGAGAGTTTATGCTTTTGCGGTAGAGGAGAGGATGCGAGTCGTCAGCTTGAGTATCAGACATTGAGAAAAAAGATGGTATGAAGAGAGAGAGAAAGAGGGTTTAGGTTCCGAAAAATCCAGTATACAGTACTCCCTTTTCAATCTTATTGGCGAAAAAGGTCTATTAACTCGAGCCTATTATTCAACCCGTTTCATGAAAAACTTACCTAAACAGGGCCAAAAGAAGTATGAAAACGGTATACTCGACCACGCATCAATTTACGAGAACATGACTTGACTGATCTTAAAGTCATTTTGGCAACAAATTGTTCTGTAGAGCATTCAATGTAAATGATTCCTCAATGAGTAAAGCGTCCAATGTGATAACGTATATGTCATGACTTACCGATATACTAAGGAGCAAGATCAAAGTTAGTATATTTGATGCTAGACTGCTGGAAAATAACAAACTTACCGTAAAGATCTGAACCCGTTAGGGTCCCACATTCGCAGTGGTGATCTGTGTTGGTCGTGCAAACTGTTCTGGTCGTCCAAGACCTGCCCAGATACAGCTTGCAATGTAGAACATGTTTTTGGACGCATTGGTATCTCTATCCCACAAGGTTCCACAGGTCTTGCATACTTGAACCTTATGGTGTCGGATACCGTCGTCTGTGACAAGGTTCTCGAGATTTCTTGTCAAACATGTATGGCAAACCTATTGGCGACAAACAGATGTCCATTAGTACCCAAAGCGACATATAT
>KK099960.1:60465-78112 GCA_000611695.1 Rhizomucor miehei CAU432
TTGAGTGTACCTCGGTTGCCATCCTGCTGATTCTAGAAGGTACCCTGATTGCTGTACTACAACTTCTATAGCAGAACCGAGACAATCCACTGTAATCTACGACAATGAGCTATACTTAACAGATCTGAGACAATACCAATCCACTAAGTCAGTGATGGTTAATCCGTTTATTAGTCCGTCTTCTCGTACTTCCCGACAGCTAGAGTCAGCTAGAGTATAAATAAGCGTAGTGCGTGATTAGTAGTTAAAAGACAGAATTCAATCTTCTGAATACATTTATGTCTCACAGACTTATCGTCTCTTTTTCTTGTATCAACTGCCTCAACCAAATTCTACACTGTTTTCAAGCGTTGGCATTTTGCCGGTTGGCATGAAATTAACCGCCTTGCCGTATGGTCCAAGATGTGTTGTGACTCATCGGCGTGTTCAAAGCCAGAGAGCCAGTTGGCTTGACCTTCACAATGCAGGTTTGCAAGAGAAAATGGGGCAGCAATGATGAGCTTGCCGAAACAGGAATATTTTGCAGATGAATTAGATCGAGCTTTTACGTGTATGTACACACGCACACTCACCGACTCGGATATTCATACACGCAATAGCACACACAACACACACACCAGAAGATTCTTACAGAAGACGATTCATAGTATCAAGGGCGAGAATTAATAGCGGTAATGGGGTTATTTTTTTATTTATGTATGAAGATTTATTCAGGCATGGTTATGAGCCATATGAGAGGGGTGGTTACACAGGAGCAGGAATACAACTAAGTGATAACTCATTGTTTAAAGATGTGATGAAGGGAATCGATTTTGATATCGTCTCGAGACCAAACGCCAGTGTGCATCCCAATCATCCTTCAGTTTATAGCGGGGAATCCGGACAGACAGGACATCTTTTTGGCCGTAAATTCGGCCAATGTTTCAAGAAATGCCAGCCAATAGCCGATCAGACGCGCTTTTTGTGAGGGCAGAGGGAGAGCAAATGGTCTGTAGTTTCCACTTGACGACAAAGCAAGCATAGATCAGAGACAAAATATCGCGGTATGAGACAATTGAAAGTAGCACGAGCTGGAAGAGCGCGATATACGGAGCGGAAACAGGACGTCTCGAGCTTGATAAGGTATGGTCATTTTCCAAAGGAAACGCAAGGAGGTTGCTGTAGCTCTTGGATACTGCTCTGGTAGATCTTGCAGAGGAAGCATAAGATTGTGACGAAAAGCTTTTCTCGTCAGAGCCTCCAACTCCAGGCTACGACGAGTTCTAGATGCCACCACAGGCAGAAGTCGATATTGTGAAGCTGCTGGGCGCGAAGAGTCGAGCAAATGCCGGAAGAAAGGTTTCAATTGCCAAGTCTCTTCAATGATAGCAAGGTTGAAGGCCTAAATTTGACGCTGGTGCTGGTATCGCTCCAGGCGAGTTCGAAGCCGAAGCCTTGTTCCACTTGCGGTGTCCAGAGTATAGGCTGTATGCACAGGAAGAGTCGATCATGTAGGCAAGTCAGTGGCAGGCGGCCTGGGAACCGTGAATAGCCGCGAAAATGGAGTTAGCACAGTAGGCTATAGCGGCCCGTTTATGCGTAAAGCACTTGTTCAATATAGTTTGATAAAATGTTAAAAATACTTTTCTTTATTTCGGCGCGAAATTTGCTTCAAAAACGTGCTAAAAAAATATTGATGCTCCGCTGGAGTTTTCGAACACTATCCAGGCGATTCAGCGCACTGATGCCCAGAAGGGGTATTGGCTGAATGACCAGGTATGGGTAACTGCAGTAGCTTGGCAACAAAAAGCCGTATAAGCGAGTAAGAGTCGCATGGTAGGACAATGGAGTTTGGGAGATAATCGAAATACTACATAGTAGGTGGCACGCGGAAGAACGTGAAACGTTCTCGCTGGTTGCTTCTGGAAACCTCGCTTGCTTGCATAAGAGTCTTTGTAGTAAGTATGTATCAATAGAAAATCTTGCAAAGCGCATATCGATCGATACTTTTTTGAAAGAGTGTGCCATTGTTGCAGGTCCTCGATGACAGACTTTTATCAATGGTGGCTCAAAACATGGAAACTTGTTAGAGAAGTTATGTATGTACAGCAAAAAACTTTGTCGGTAGTGTTACATGTAGCAGTTAGGTTTATAGATACTTTCTACCCAAGTGTAGTGCGCTTCCCGATACCCTTGGCTCCCTCACCAGAGGGTAACTCGCCGGTACGCCCAGTGACAAATTCGTTGTAAATCATGGTTAAGCGCATATACTCTTCTGCAGTGATGGACGGCCGCGTCCCTTTCAAGGATTTTTCTAGATGGGCATTAGTAATGGCCGCTGCCGCATGTGCTGCTGCTGCAGCCGCTGCTGCTGCTTGTTTCGCTTTGTTTGGTCGTTTGTTGTTGCTAGATGTCAGACCTTTCTTGATGAGTGATAGCTAACAAATAACGACTTTTGTTAGATCTGAAATCCCCTTCAGAACTTTTTGGTAAAGTACATACTCTTTGTGAAATCTGGCCCTTTTCAGCCAGTGTAAGCGGTGGTGCCATCCGTTTTCCAGAGCTGTTTGCTGTGCTTCGCACCAAAACATATTCGCTTAGGTCTTCATCCTTTTGCTTTACTTCTTGATCACGCTTTTGCTGCTCCTTAAAGCTTTCAATATTCACAGCACCATGGATAGCTTCCAAGTGAGCATTGTATAGGAAGCCTTGCAAGTCAGCGCCCGAGAAGCCTTCCGTTCGTTCAGCAAAAACTTTGAGATCCACATCCTCTGCAAGCGTCATTTTTCGAGAGAGGGCTTCAAGGATCTATCATGACTCTTAGCGTTTCAAAGTATGTGACAAAGTGAGCCAGAAATTAGGCTACCTCTAGTCGTTCTTCTAAGTTAGGCATGCCGCAAAGTAGAGCCTTGTCAAGACGTCCGGGTCGCAGCAATGCTGGGTCAATAAGATCAGGTCGGCTAATACGACAATAAGTGGAATTGAGGAAAAAATGATTCTAGTTAAGTTTTTACCTGGTAGCAGCAAGCACGTAGACACCATCAAGACCTTCCGCACCGTCCATTTGTGTCAACATTTGGTTGACGACACGATCAGTGACGCCAGTACTATCGTGGCCTCTACAAAAACGGATACATGCTTAGTCTCATGATCTACACTGGATCGTCGGTTGTATATATACCTTCTTGGAGCAATAGAATCAAATTCATCGAAAAATAGCACGCATGGTTTGGCTGCTTGTGCCCGTTCAAACAGATCACGCACTGATTTTTCGCTAGCACCAATGTACTTGTTCAAGATCTCTGGTCCTTTGACGCTGATAAAATTAAACCGCATTCTTTAGCCACAGCGGACGCTAGCAAAGTCTTGCCACAGCCAGGATAACCATAGAGAAGAAGACTGAGCTTTCCCTGTTTAGTAAATGATAATAATCGATTCACTCAACGTTATATTTTACCCTGATCTTAGACGAAGCGGGCTCTGTGAAAATATCGCCGCATATTTTGTAGGCCATTCTAAGGTCTCCAGCAGTGCTCTTCGAGTTTCATTCAGACCTAGAATGAGCACTTATTAGCGACTCCAACTCTAAGAAAACCGGAGATGTTTGCATACCGCCAATGTCTGACCATTGGACACCAGAGCTCTGAAGTTTGACTCCTCGCAAAGATGAAGGTACGAAACCCTCTCTAGCTTTTGTAAAGTCCTGCTGAATAAGTTGTAAGGATTTTGCCCCTTCTCCTTCATTGTTCTCCTTGTTCTCCTTGATGCTCCGCACAGCTCCTTCATGAACAGCACGTTCAATCAATGCCTTGAGGTCTGCGGCAAGATATCCTTCTGTTTCAGAAGCTACAGAGACCAAGTCGATGCGTGGCAAACTTTCAGACAAAACCGAAGGACCATGAGCCATAATAGTCTCCATAATCTAGGTTACAGTGTCAATTCATATAATTATATGATGAATCAACTTAGCCTCTTTTCTTTACCTCTTTGCGCTCGTCTCGTGAAGGTGGATTCAGATGCTTCAGTTCAGTAAAGATATGGTTGGAGATAAGTGAAGGGTGGATGGATTGTTGCTGCTGCGCAGTCGCAATGATTATGATAGGATGACAGCGTGTCATTGTCATGGCAGTACGCAAGAAAAGTTCAGCCAAATGCCTGGAACGTGTTGAATCCGCATGCTACAAGAAGCAAACAAATGATAAGCAAGTTGAAGTTGCAATTTAGATATATTGTATACTTGCCTCCACTTCAGCTGGTATCAGACGGTCAAGGTCGTCAAAAAAGATCAACGATGGAGCATGCCAAGCTGCTTCGTCAAACCATCTCTGTAGCATATCTTTGAATGTCGGAATGCGCTCGTCGGCAACCTCTGCACAGTTAATTTCACGAGTATCTGCAGATGAATAGTTGAGCACCAGTGGCATTTGCAAAGGAGAGTTTATCTCGACTTACAAATCAAGGCAGCTGGATCGTTGTGCAGTGCATTGATAAGTTTGTTTACCAAACTTGTCTTGCCTGCTCCGTGGGCGCCTGTGATCAAAATGCTTCCTGATTCTATGGAAGGTTTCAGTTGCTGAAGGCACTATATTAGACATGCTCTATTTTACCAGGTACCGCCAAGGCATGCCTCAATTCTTGCTGTGCCAAGCTAACCAGGATATATTGATGAATTTTTTCAAAAATCTTTTGTACTCCTCCCATCACCGATGACTCCTTAGTCCTGAAAAATTGCAAGATCAACCTTTACTGCTTGATGGTGCAGGAAACAACGAAACTTACAATTTCTTCTTTGGCGCTTCATCTTGAATCAATTTTGGTAAATCTTCACCCATTTGAACGTGTAGGTTTTTCAGTTGAGAATGATGCAGGATTGTATATTGCTCCGTATCTTGAGGAATTAATGGAGAATTCGGTACTCCATTCAATGCAGAAAATAGACCTTTCTTTTGCCCAAATTGAACCAGGACACATACTTTATCTTCACCAAGCAGAGTCATGGTACCCTGAGTGATAACAATCTCCTCTTGATTTCCTAAAGACAAAAACTCTATAAACAAGAGCATCAACACGCCTGTCATTTTCTTTGCAAGTTTTTAGAAACTATCTTCACCTTTGAAAGCATCGACCGCTTCGGCGTCCCGTTGAGCTTTAAGTTGAGCTTCTTTCTGTGCACTGAACAGATATGTTAAGAGCTAGTCACCATGAAATCAAGTGCATCGTGTCTGAACCTGCCTGGCATCAAGACCCAGTTTTAAGGAGGAAGGGTTTGTATTTGACTGTGCTACGTAGCGTCGCAATATCAAGGAGCCAATGCTACTCTTCTTATTTGTAGCCGTTGCAATTCTGTTATGTGGAGACTAAGTATACCTATTATCATCTATGCAATTAGAAAGTCTTTTACTTACTTGACGATATCAAAATCTTTGATGGCAAGAGTTAGACGGATAGATTCATTGAGTAGCACATGGTTGGTAGGGACTGATGTAGAAAGAATCAAGGGTGCATAAATTGCTTTTGCTGGAGTTATCTCATCGAGTAGATCATTGCCATTTCCATCCTTTGTTGCCGCATTATCTTCTGTATCCTTTTGCTTTGCAAATGAAGGGACAATCTTGGAGATTCGGACGTATTTCGATCCTGATACAATAGACGCAGAGTCTGGATGTATTACTACGGGCGCCAGGCCGTTTATATCGAGATTCTCAACGGAAGACAGGGGCAAACTTCGTAGGCAAATATTTGCGGCCGTCTTTTGCTGTTTCATCACTGTTGCTGCTGTCTCGGCTGGTGTTTTCGCTAATTTCCTGACTTTTGGAGCAACAATGACTTCGGAGTTGGTTGTCAACTTGATAACTGGAGCACTCGGGCTTAATTCAGCTATTTTCATTGCACTTAGTCATGATACCACTTCTTTAACTGGTTCTTCGTCTGTATACACACCAACGCGTAACCTGACTAATGTCTGTCCATAGATCCACACACAAAACGTTTGGTTGTTGTATACAGCGCGAAGCTGACTCAACAAATTTTCTTCAACGTAACCAGCGTGAAGTTCCTACAATCCAATAATTTAATACAAGAATACATAAAGGCTGCATAGTTGACGTTTACCAATATCTCCCAATCATCTTCTGAGTAAGGTTCGACGTGAACCGAGCTGCAATCCGGCACATTTCGACAAAATTCGACATTCACCTATTCCCAACGATAATAAATGTGCCCACATCGATCAAATATGAGTCAACTTCGTTTTACCTTTTGTCCTTCCGTCAAACCGACTGCCAAGCCTAATTGAGGGTCCATTTCCAAAACATCCAATTTGCTGTTCTGGCCGTGCAGGAACACTGAGTTGGGTGGCAACGGTCTTGACGCTTGCCCAGACCAGCCACAATACGTCTTCTTCTCGCTAGAATTCTCCTTTGGTGTCCAAGTCAACTCGAGAATGACATTTTGCGGGACCTGTAAGCGAAACAGACGAGCGATCCTGTCAAAACCTCTCCTGTTCTTGACGCAGTAGCTCGAAACTAATGAAGCACTTGCCTTTCTCTGGTCAAGGAGTGCATTGACCCATTGAGAGGGAAGGTTAACAAGACAGGAGCGAAGAGGCGTGAACTGTACGATGAGTTGCTTGGGCATGGAAAAGCACAGTTAACGCTTTCATATGCCAACGCCGCAACGGCCTTAGTCAGTTAAATCAGCGGAGATTCTCGATTTCCCCACATTTTTCGGATCAGGCACAGAAACAGTTCCATCAGGAAGCCTGCTGTATGCTGGCAATGGTTGTTGTTATCTCTGTAAAGAGTACCTAGATTTCCTTGAAAATTACGAAGCATGAGAAAATTTAGACTATTCTCAAAGTGTAACTATTTGAACTACATACTACACTTTCGCTTTATGTTGAATATAACTCAGTAAGTGTATACTACCTGCCACGATCTTCTTGGCAAGACTCTGCAAATTTTATCACCTCGACTAGCATCCAAAACCTGATTTTCTTCAGCATAATTTCGCAGAGTTGTATTCATGCACAAAGCTAATACGAACCCACTATAGTATAAATAAATCGAGGTATTTATTACTGACAAAGTGCTATGCTAGGCAGCACTTTTGAAGGTATCCATAGATGCACGAGCTATAAAGTATAAGAGCGTTATAGAGTTAGAGGAGGCAGACTACTTTGTAAAGCGGAAATGACGGAGAATGGATCGACGCTTTTGTTCTGTGCGTCCATTCTCGAAATATGCCGATTTTCGTCTTGTGCCTGTATCGCAAGCCGGCTGCACTTGGGTAGCCGGCAGAGAGAATCGTTTAGGATCATCCGAGGGTGGGTATACGATCGAAGAATATTGTAGAGGTTTAGGAGGATATTGACGAATGACAGGTATCGCGGTTGTTTCCATAGCATTGCTGTCGGCCTGCGACAAGGAACTTGATACTGGTGTAGCAGCTGCCCGGGTATTATCGGCGGTATCTTTCTCCTTGCTTACAGGGTTAGACTTGATTTTGATGACCTTTTGGAAAAACTCTGAGGATTTGCGGAGCAATTGCTTTGAATATGCACGCTCGTCCGTTTGCCTTCGCCCTTTTAAGTGTAACGTTGAAGGTGGCGGCGAATTCAGAAATGATAAGGGGGGAGATGAAGGGGCTCCCTCTTGGTGAGTTTGCTCTTGAGGCATTTGGTCTCTAGCTGGTTGCACTTTGGAATCCACTTCGGTCATCGTTGCATTTTGAACGCTGCTCTGATTGTTGTCTTCTTCCTCGTCCTCGCTTTCTAGATCACTCACAGAGCAGTCATCAACAGCTTGGACACGCTGATCATTTATAGTCGCTGGTGCTGTTGTTGTCGTCGTTGTTTGGGGCTGCTTATCGCTTGTTCCCTTTAAGAGATGTGTCAATTATTCAACTATCGCCAAGGCAATCGTAGCACATTCTTATGCCTCACCTTCGAAGCAGTGTCACTGCGTAGCAATGAGCGCCTGACGTCAAACTGTCTAATTAAATCATCAGAAAAGGATTCGCCTAGCAAGGATGTTGTCCACAGTTCAAACGGCAGGGGTGCAGGCTTATCGGAATGGACAATAGTGGTTGACATGATTTTTGAAGGAAGAGGGAGGAAGAAAAAAGACAAGTAGTAAACAAAGAAATGTCAGGAAATGTCAAATTGGCCTATAATTGACTGAAATGGTCAAAGTAAATTGTCCCGTGCTACACAAAAAAAATGTAAGAGTGAATAAGGAGACAAACTTATGCCGGCGATTACGTAGGAGGCCGTCAAAGGGAGAACCTCCTGCTGATGTATAGTATCACATCCACCGCCACTGATTCTGCAATAGAATACTCTACATCTACTAGAGACGCATCATTTTTGCGGTGCTGACGCCCAAATTCTTAGGAGACTGCAAATAATGCAATCACATAACCGATCGGATCACGGCGTAAATAGATCTGTACAGACGTCATTTTTAGCTCCATTTTATTGCATTTTGCCATAGTGTAGGTAAGCTGGCCAAATATATTGATTGTTGGACAGGCAGTATTTCTCCTTGATTCTTATTGATCATTTAAAGTTGTTAAATTTGTTAATATCGTTGTGCTGGCAACAAATGATCATTACTTTCCTCTCCTCGCGCCGTACGTAGCAGCTGTATATTATTTAATTTTGTTATTTTGTAACAGGAACATCTAAGCTTGCCGTCATTTATCACCGTCGCCCTATACGCCAGCAACAGTTCATATGCATATAGTATGTACTTACAGTACGTAGGGTGCCAAGAGAAGGAGTTATTACTTAAACATACCTAAACAACCTTTTCCTTGCTCACTTTGTCGAACAGTGAAAAGTGCTTGATCATCTTAGATAGACAAAAGTGCTGCTTGTCCACAAGAATTGGTATTATTGATTGATATTGGAGCCAAGACAATGGTAACTGTCAAGTTTGTATAGGGCAGCTGCAGGCCTGAAAGCGGATGCATACATGGCTATCCACCCAATGAGAAGCCGTGAAAAAGTAAACATATATACTAAACATTGGGCAGGCTTGATTTTATTGGGTTATCCTTCTTTCAAGTCAAGTTGCGCTGTAATAGCTTAACCCAAACACGTGTAAAAGAATACAGCTGTTGTATACAAAGGTATCCCTACCAACTCCTACACTTTGTCTTTCTTTTTCATTTTCGAGGAACATGTGGTACATACACACAAAGGACTAGAGGTATACAAGGAAAACACTATTGTCTCAAAGCCTTGAGACGTTCGGTCAATAATGCGTCTTCGTCCTTTTCCTTTTGCTTTGCTTGATCTCCTAGAACTTTGCTGGGTTCGATCTGGCCAAGCTCTTGGTTAAGCTCCAATCCATGTTCATCTGCGACTTGCTGCATAAGTGTCTCGACTTCGTTCTGAGGCGTTGTCATTGTAGTTGTGCCCGCCATGGCACCCTCCATGTATTCTGTCTGCACATCCAGATCCTCAAACTGGGATTCGAATTTATCCATCACCATAGATATCTGTATCAGGACCGCATCAGACTCGTTGTTCTACTGTTCTCATCACCCGCTTTTACCCTTTTCACTCCTGCTACGAACCTTTTCCAAGTTCATTGATTCCATCGCGCGATCCATGCCCTTGACAACACTTGCCATGGACGTGGTAACCTTTAAGATCGTCATTCGTGAATACCTGTGTTTCGGTCCTACTTACGTGCGATCCTATCTGAACAAACCTTGCGCATGGTAACAGCGGTCTGCACTCGGCTAGCAACCGCATCGATTCGTGATGAAAGTCGAAGAAGGTTCAATGCTTCGTTCTTTTTCCTGATAGCATTAGCAGCATAGATACGTGCGCCTTCCATATTTCCATCTTGGATTGCCTAGTCCCACGCGTTATCAGCTTGACTCGTTTCACAGCCAAATGAAAAAGTAAATATGTTACTTTTTTCAGCTTCGCCTTTTCTGCTGCCTCGTCTTTTTGGCATCGCTTCGATTGTTTATTCAACTGCTTGGCTGTAAACTAGCAGGGATCGCGATCAGCTTGTGTCGGGCAAGCCAAGGCATGGAGCACGGGAATCTCAAACTGCAATACCTTTAACTGGAAAAGATTTTCTTCACGAAAGATTGATTAGAGATGACAGGTCTGCCGTTTCCCTTGTACTTGTGCTCACTTTCTAAACCACTCATTTTCTTTGCCTTATCTGTGTGTAGTGCTCGCTCTCCAGGATTTTGAAACAAAAGAGCAGAAAGTCCGGCAAAGTGTCACCAGGCTTGCCTGCCCTGCAGCGCTGCATGACAACGGGCACAAAGCAGACCCAGATTTGTATATATAGCTCAATTAGGATTGTGACGAATGAGCAATATTCATGTTTATCAGTATGAAAGTGAAAAACTTAGGATCGTCACATACATACAATTGAAAAAAGTTAAGAGGGAGAAGGGAAAATGCAATGACAATTGTACGGGTTGAGGACAACAGCATTGGTGTGAAAGAGTTCAGCATGGACTCTGCGAGACTTTTTGTCGTCCGGAGGCGTGGTGAGCTATAAGAGTATGCGATTTAGGTCGGGAAACAATGGCGGATGCATGAGTAGAGAGTAGAAGTAAAAAGAGAATCGGCTAGAGTATGATACAGCATTTACATCGTGGCATAGTCTCTGCACCATCGGCGTCTGCACTTTGTTAGCGTTTCTGTGTTTCCACATACATGGGTGCTAGATAACATTACCTTCAGCAGATTTTTTACTATAATCGCGAACTACCAGATGTACAGTGTAGGACTCTCCACCTTCGAGCTTATTGGCTACCAGTGTCACCATTAAATTCCATACCACTTTTAAATGCTGTATACCAGCTTACATTCAAGCGATGAGTTGCTATCTAAAAACTTGCCGAGATATAAGAGCTCCAACTGGTGCAAACTTTTCGGTGCTGGTCTTTTCTGGTCCCATTCTGCCAAATAAAACGATCGACTGAGTCAGGTTTTCCTTCATATCCAGAAACACAAGAGCCGAACCTTGAGGCCAATTCGATAAGAGGTGCTTTTTCACATCCAAAACCTTGGTACTGGGATCAAATTCAAACACGTGCCTATCGCCAGATATCAAGAGCAGCGTCAGCCGCACAACGTCCAGTGGTACCTTGGGCTCTTCTTCGCAGTTGCTAACAGATTCGGCGATAGCACCAGAGTCATTGCGCACTCCTTGCCGATCCTCTTGGCTGCTGTGGTTGCTACCCGATGCTGGAGGCGGCGTCGATCGAAGGTTTGCAGCGGAGGTATTATCGGCATCTGGTAACATCCTTGAGTGCGATGGTGGTTCTTGTAACATTGCTGTCGGGTCTGCGGAAGTGTCTGGGGCCGTTATAGATGTTGGTAGAGGTATATCCTTTTGCTGCTCGGCCATGGGCTTTTATAGAGCTGCAATCAAAAGATGTAAACAAAAAAGAGGTGCGACGTCATGGAATTTGTGTTCGTGTCTTCGGTTTCTGTCGACCTCATCGTCGTTTTTCGCACACAACACAGAAACAGAAGTTTCCCTCTTCCATGCTCTCTTTCAACATCAAATATCTTCTATTCTCATGTAAAACAGAAATCTTCATATACGTTACATTGCAGTTGTAAACAATCGAAAACTTCCCGCTTTTCTCTGACACTCTCTCGCTTGTGTGAGTATGCAAAATTGACTGATTTTTCCCGCTCTTTAATGCCAGTAGAACAACTCCGTAAGGTGACCAGATCGACTATTGTATGGATCGTGGCTCTGTGAATTGTTACATGATACTTTGTTGATAGAGAGAAGCGCATCGAAGAAAAGAATAGTACTTAATTTAATTTGTCTATCAAAGCTTTTTGATAGGCTTGCTACGTATTCATCCCTGGGGAACCTTAATTGCGTTAAGCTTGCTTTATACGAATTGTGCGCAGAAATTTGGTAAAGAAGAAGAACATTGGTTTTATATTCCGATGATTGGTTTTTGTTAATATATGTATCCAATTCAGGCAATTTAACAGCTTATACATAAATAGTAGACTCGTATTTTTATTCAAACCGTCGCACTTGTTCGTATCGTTTGTGCGTGGCGGCTCGATTCGTTAATCGAACGCACGCCTATAAATACGTATTAGCCTTGTCCGGCAGTATCAAAAGAATTACTGTACGTGCATAGGAATGCTAGAGTTCCACCGTAGTCATATGAGGATCTTGCTTCTGAAAATGTGTCGCTCCTCCTGCTTGATTTCTCATTCATGCCGCTGGTTCGGTCACGCAGTCTGTGAATTCCTTGTTCTAATAAACACAGACGTCTCTTTGTTTCCCCACTTGGGATAAACCAACAGCACAACAACACAACTACAGGGAATACTTCAATCCGCTTCAGCGTTTTATGTCAGCAAGATGTTGAAAACCTTACCCTGATGAACTACGTCCCATCGTTAAATTTTCGGCTGCAGAATATGTGAAAAGCTGCGATATTTGCTGACTCGCCTGTCAAGAACTGTTTCGTGAAGAAACGGCCTATAAGCAGCACTTGATAAAACGGCCTCGATAATTTCTACCCCTCACTAGTTTCAACTTTGAAGCGTCCACCAAGCCCTTGAATTCAAGGCGGTCCACTATATAGCAAAGTGCGTGCCGACATCATCAACTCACTGCGGACTATAAGCAAGGCATACACCGGACCGCCCGTCGTTGACTCATTACTGCGACAAGACCATTTATCCTCCAGAGCCTAGCAAACTTGTTTTTGTTTGGCTTCTTGTTCAGATCGCGATGGGATCGCATGGGGGTTGAACGAGGAGGACGCCATCATCGTGAAGAAGTCCTTTGTCGACCGTCTCGGCCCCTGTTCCGTCTACACCAAGATCTATGAAGTCTCCATCCGACCCGACGACGTCTCCATCGTCATCTCGTCGAGTTCGGATGAACGATACACCAACGGCATCATCACGGTGGGATCGGTCCTGAAGGAAGGAGACCCCTTCATCACATACGCCCGTCGATCGTTGGGGAACACCTACGAGATCCACTCGTTCACCTACGACGAGAAGGATGAGCCATGCAGGGTCGTTGATATCATCCAGTACAGCAACGAACAATCCAGAGAGATGGGCATCCGGTTCGTGACCGAGCGTCTCAGGACCCTGCGTGTCGGGGACAAGTTGTCGTCGCGTCATGCACAGAAAGGGGTCATCGGCCATATCGCTCGAGATGAGGACCTCCCCTTCTCCGAGTCGTCCGGGATGATCCCCGACATCCTCATCAACCCCCATGCGATCCCATCGCGATCTGAACAAGAAGCCAAACAAAAACAAGTTTGCTAGGCTCTGGAGGATAAGCAGAAACAAGGACGTATGAAATGGAAAGAAGGATGCGTAGCGCTTCAGCGTTTTATGTCAGCAAGATGTTGAAAACCTTACCCTGATGAACTACGTCCCATCGTTAAATTTTCGGCTGCAGAATATGTGAAAAGCTGCGATATTTGCTGACTCGCCTGTCAAGAACTGTTTCGTGAAGAAACGGCCTATAAGCAGCACTTGATAAAACGGCCTCGATAATTTCTACCCCTCACTAGTTTCAACTTTGAAGCGTCCACCAAGCCCTTGAATTCAAGGCGGTCCACTATATAGCAAAGTGCGTGCCGACATCATCAACTCACTGCGGACTATAAGCAAGGCATACACCGGCCGCCCGTCGTTGACTCATTACGAGAAGCATCAGTCAAGCGAGCGTACACGCTCTATACGGACCAGGATAAGGTCAGGTGCTTCAAACTGTTGTTTGAGAAATGTCTGAGAGCGTCAGCTGCCGCAAAACAGTTGGGTATCCACGTTCGTACCGCTCAAAGATGGGCCAAGTAGTATGAGGAGGATCCTGATAGCATCTTCGAGAAGCGTAAGAAGAATGGCCGCCCGCGTATCCTCAGTGAGGAACATAAGAAGGTCAGTCTGGATTATGTTGATGAGAATCTTTCAGCGGTCTTGGAATAGTTGATGGAGCGACTGCTTCATAGGTTTGGAGGGCTCAAAGTCTCTAAGAGTACCGTTTATGACTTCGTGAGGACGCAGTGCAACCTGTCGCTTAAGAAGGCCCGGTTCCAGCCTGTGGACAGGAATAGCGAGAAGAAGATCCAAGAGCTTGTTGACTTGGCAAGGAGAACACTCTTTGCTCCTTTAGGGTTAGGAGGTCGTACAGTTTCTCAAGATTCACACTGACAATGCGCTTGTAGAAAAGATAAGTCTAACCTGGTAGAAAACTCGACAGTAGTCGACGAGCTTACCTTGAGCTGCAGCACATGTTCCATGATGGTCGGGATGAGGAGCAGGTCTCCCGTTCCATTCCATGATAAATCGAATTGACCCAGCTCACACAACCGATACTGGCCGTTGTAAGCCAAGTCCATCTTATACGATGTCATGTGCACACCTTCGGCAAGCAAACCAACTACTGCAGGGTTTTGCACACCTTCACGTACAAGCTTGTTGACGGCGATCTGCATCTCTTTTCCGAGCTTGACGATATCGCTCTCGTAGAGGTTTGCTTGCTTTCCGCTGGTTTTCACCTCCATGAACATGAACTCGAAATTCATTTTGGATAGCGGACATGCAAAGATCACAAAGTCGGGTATGAGCGTGATCTGTTCTGGTTGCTGCTCTGCGGGGACCAAGTGGTGCGTGAACCTAGTTTACATAGGTTTGTAAGTGACGATAGTTGTGGCTCTAGAGATATTCACCACTCGCTTTCTGCCTCAACTTTTGAGATGATGAGATGCTTGAGGAATGGGCGAACGGTGTCGATGATAAGTTTCGCTTCTCCCGGATTGGCGGAGCTCTTGGATCTTCTTCTCGCTATTCCTGTCCACAGGCTGGAACCGGGCCTTCTTAAGCGACAGGTTGCACTGCGTCCTCACGAAGTCATAAACGGTACTCTTAGAGACTTTGAGCCCTCCAAACCTATGAAGCAGTCGCTCCATCAACTATTCCAAGACCGCTGAAAGATTCTCATCAACATAATCCAGACTGACCTTCTTATGTTCCTCACTGAGGATACGCGGGCGGCCATTCTTCTTACGCTTCTTCATGCGAACGTCCACATCCTTCTTTGCATCTTCGGTCTGCATGGCATCTGACCCGCGGGCGCTCTCGCGAGGAAGAGTACGCAAATACTGTGTGTATAAACTTAGCGTTCCAAGAGCATACTGCTCCTCATAAACGACATAGTCCATAGGCTCAGGCCAGCCATGCTCATCGATGACATTACCTTGCCCATCTTCATAGAGAAATTGAACACTCATCTTGCGATGTGAGGCTGGAAACGCTTACGTACTTTATATACTCCTCGAGATGCCAAACTTTGTGCGACAAGACCTCCTGGATATGCAACATCTGATTTGTCAGTGCGCGAAATCTGTTTTTGGGAAATGCGAAATTCACGCTTGCGGAGAATGCGACATCAATTTTCATTGGGGGACGAATTTACTTTCTGGAAAGAGTGTATTAGACGCCGGGCTGCCAGCGCCAGCTCATCTGAAGTGATAAGTATAACTTAATAGAATGTATAGCTTTATTCATTAAATTGACATGAATGGATAGGATGATATGAGCGAAGCCGGAAGAAAAAGAAGAAAAGGAGGCTACGGAAGAAGACCATATCGAAAAAGAAGGAACATCGGACCAGTCTGAGACTCATGGTATCAAAGAACAAGACGGTATTGAGACTACAGCGGAAGCCCATGTGGAGAGTCCAGTCATCATTGTGAAGCATACGATATGACGCATCCAAAGTGGATCATACAAAATGTATCTTTCGAAACGGAGCATCCAAACCGAATAAATGCTGTGGAGCATTTAAATTGGATCATCCAAACGGAATTATGCAGTAGAACATCCAAAACGGATCGTCCCAGTCGGCACAGTTATGAGGACTGCATTCTTGTCAACTGAAAAGAATGATAGTTCTGGATTGTTCGTCCATTCTGGATTCCTCGACGACCGTGGATGGCGGGCAAAATAGCTCGATTACGAAAGGAAACTTGGACCATGTTGGAAAATGAATTTTTTCAAGCAGTACCAAGTACCAGAGGACGAGCGTAGAATCCTCAACTGCTACGGGGAACTTGGGATATTATTACAAGTGTAAGCATGTATTGGTCAGCCATTACGCTTTGCACGTTTAACTTTGTCTCTCCCGCCTTCTTCTAGCTCTGCCAGAAAGACAATGATAGCGAAAAAAGCAAGACAGTATATTATGACGATGCATTTAAGCCGAACGTGGAGCAAAAATGATAAGAAGTCTCCAGAGATCTTTTTATGATGTAAGTTTCGCACTTTGCTTACCATTTCATCTCATTTATGAGTGGAAGCTACACATCGCCTAAATATATTCGACAACTATTCATACCTTTTGGAAAAAGAGTCTGCAAAACATGCCAAAGCGGACTATTTGACAAAGGTGTGGGCACCAATGATGGACATCCTTTTGGTGTCAGGAAACAAACCTCGTCCGGCAGAAAGTGTAAGTACTACTCGTAATGCCTTAAACCGTAAACCAAACTTACTGATGCTTATTAAAATAGGGGAGAGTCACCAGTATTGCTCGTACGATAATACTGTAGGCTTCAAAATTGGTCGAAGATTTGTCCACTATCGAGACAAGCAGGGATGTTGGAGCGGGAAAACTAGCGAGAATGTGCCCAAAGGATGATAAGATAGTCAGCGATGACGGCAAACTCGTGAGAGAAGGAAAAGATATAATAGACGGAGCGTTAGATTTGCTGGCAAATGATGAAAATGCTGAAGGACTTTGCAGATGGATAGTGCAACTCTGTAGTAACCTTTAAACGAATCGTTTAGTCCATGTTCCTTACTAGTATACTTGATTTTTGAAGGGCCCGAGAGTCAAATATCCTCCGTTCATCCTGTCCGCCCTGGTTTATACATTGCTGTTCCGCAGCGAAAGATAGGGTTTCGCTGATACTGACGACGTTCGAGGCGTTGCTTATTTTCAAGGCAGGGATCGTTCTCAAATTGGTCCATGGCACCCATGACCATCCTAATACAGCATATGTAGGCCGCTGCAAAGGAAAATGCACATAAACTGAAGAATGCTTTGGAAGCATTGAACAACAGAAGGATATTGATGGGCGACGTGCTTGGAAGACCGGCAGGTCCGTTGAATTATTGCCAAAAAAAACGACTTGGATAACGGCAGCATGGTGCATGCGCAACTCCCAGTGGGTTTGTTTGGGTCCACATTGCCTGAATTTAGCACAACTGGAGAAGGAAATCCGCGCCCAAACGGGAGCGACACGTACAATACACCTGGATTTGGGAATCCAGCTTGACAAACCACGTAAAATCGCGAAACGATGCTATCCGCGGGTACATGCAAGTCGTGTGCCGAAGCTCGGGCTAGGCATATACGTATCTGCACCTACACTACTACATCAATGGATACGACTGGATGCAACGCGTTGGTGATAAATGGCATAATGTCTACGTCCCCGTATGAATAAATATACGCTTTGCTGTACAAATGGACCCTAAACTCCTTTTATGTTTGTCATTCCTTACCAATGTCGATCCTTCAGGATCTCCATCATTATGATCCTCATCGTCATATAAATTTGGATATTAATATCAGGTTCCAATTCTCGGTGACTCCGCTGACTGACTCGAATTCAAATT
>KK099960.1:107077-157547 GCA_000611695.1 Rhizomucor miehei CAU432
CAGCTCGACGGTAGATCGATATAGTCGCTAGTCTGCGTAATTAAAATCATTGCCAAGCGGATATCTTGATTTTCAGAAGTGCGTAATTACATGAAATGGTCTTCGTCTGATCCGCTCTCGTCGACGCTCGTCTCAGTCTCGTATTCCTCTTCACCATCGTTCCATATTATGTCTAAAAGTCCGTCTCGATTGAATTCTTCATGTGATGCAACGACGTTGTAGCAATTGGTGAGATTCAGGTGTCGAAGGTTCAACAAATGTTCTGTTAGACATCGTACGCCGCCTTCAGTAATTTTCTCGCACCCAGCCAAGTAAATAGACTCCATATGCTGACAGTTTAGTGCGAGCGCTTTCAGGGAGTTGTCGGTGATTGGTGTTTTCGATAGATCGATGATGCGCATAGATGGACATTTGAGTGATACATCAAACACCAGTTGATCTCTGACACCTTTAGTCCCAACAAATGACAGGTATCGTACATGTGGTAGGCTTCCAATATGTGTGAATGAATTTGGTGATCTATTTCATGCAGTAAGTAATTAGCCTCATATGCTCCAGCTTGATTTCTTTTGCTTACATGGTCGAATAATCCAGTATAATTTCTTCTACATTAATAGTCTTTGTAAGCAAGAGTTCAAATAAAGTGTTAAACTCCCGGTCCCAACGGTGAGATATATTGAGGAAATCTAGAGACTTGACGTGAAGGGCATTGTCTCGCCTAGCGTGATGTACAAACGCTTCGAGTTTTTGCAAATTTGAGAATGACGGCGATCTGTATAATATTGGCGTGCAAAGTCGATTTAAGTAGGTATTGGTGTAGCTCAGAGCTAAAAGTGATGCTTGATCATATCCGATTAGATCCAGTATGATGTTCCAAACTTCAGTGGGCAGATCCATGGACAAGAATGTGTCACATAGACCGGAGTCTTCACGCGTTGATGAGTTACTTCGTCACCACTTTCATTTCCACTTCAGACGCCTCTTACCTGCTCCTGCTCAATTCACCCTGTAGTACAATGGTATACATAGGCTGCTAAATTCTGAAAGAAACAAACGACTCACAACATTCACAAAGCTCCTCCGCATCCGTTCGGAAGAAGGCATGTCCAGGATCCAAGTGGATCCGAGTGAAAGCTTTGAATCGTTGGCGCACAAGGTGATGTCACTGCCACAAGCTTTCGTTTTGCAGCCTCCTAATAGCTCTCTTGATAGATCGCCTCTGTTTTAAAGATTGATGATCCCTCAAGTATAGCGGTTGGCGATCAACCCAATACAAACACGTCGACTCCTATTACGCAACTGCTTGATAAGACAATCGCTTCGGCTAATCTAAAGTGCGCATTTCGACTAGCAAATATGGTGGCATTGATGCTGACGAATGTAATTTTTCTAGGCATGGTGACATTGTATATGTGACATTCACTGCTGCAGAATCAGCACCAGCAAAGACGCGTACAGCACCACGCACTGATCCATCCGGATATGTTCCGCTGAACGAGTCATCTTCGGTGCAGCAGGATGAAGTGGATAACTATCTAGAAAAGCAAAGAGGTCTTATCAGCAGGCCAAGAGATCCGAAATTGTAAGCAGACACCCTGGTCTCCACTTTCTATGCGATGCTCAACTCAATGATTAGCTGCCGCCACGGTCCCAACGCTATGTGTGATTATTGTATGCCTTTGGAGGTAGACCGAAACTGTTATTTTATGAAGATAGGGAGGCTGATCAAGCGCACGTAGCCTTACGATCAAAAATATCTCGAAGAGCACAAGATCAAACACATGTCCTTCCACGCATATATACGCCAAATCGACGCAGCAAAGCAGACGAGTGCACCGTCAGCAGCAGTTTTGAAGCAGCTACCTCCATTAGAAGAACCGGATTTCAAAGTGAAAACGCAATGCAGTGGCGGCCATGCTCCATGGCCTGAAGGCATTTGTACGAAGTGTCAACCTAGCGCGATTACCTTACAGAGACAGGTATTGTATCAATATCTGTTTAATGGAATGATCTTATCAGTAATGGTTGGATAGCCCTATCGTATGGTCGATCACATTGAATTTTCCTCGGCAGCCATTATCGACAGCTTTTTGAATTCTTGGCGTCAGACAGGATGCCAACGACTGGGCTACATGTATGGACGTTATGAATCATATGCAGAAGTACCATTAGGTATCAAGGCCGTCGTTGAAGCCATTTACGAGCCACCACAAGAAGATCATCCTGACGGTATCAAGCTTCAGCTACCATGGGAAGAGGAGCAAATGATTGCAGATGTGGCAAAAGCGTGTGGACTTCGGATTGTTGGCATGGTTTTTACAGACCTTGTCGATGATGGCAGCGGCAAAGGCACGGTTGTACCGAAACGACACGTTGATTCTTATTTCTTATCCTCTCTCGAGTGTGCATTCGCAGCTGAAATGCAACATCGCTATCCCAACCCTTGCCGACACTCTGCCACAGGCAAATATGGCTCAAAGTTTTTGACTTGCGTGATATCTGGAGATGTTGAGGGTAACATCGATGTGAAGGCATACCAAGTGTCAGAGACGACCACTGCGCTTCAGGAGGCTGGTATCATTGAGCCTAGTCGTAAGCCCTCGGTAATGCGTGTGCGAGAGAGCGTCAGCCACGAACGGTACGTTCCAGAGGTTTTCTACAAATACAAGAACGAGTACAATGTTGTTGTAAAACAATCTGCAAAACCAACCTTCCCTGTGGAATATCTGCTGGTCAATGTAGGTGGTATATAATTGCTTTATATGCGGAACAACTTCAGCTGAATGAGTTTTTAGGTGACAAACGGTTTCCCTCAAAATCCTTCGCCCTTATTTACTGCATCACCCGGATATGTGGTGGAAAACAGGATTACTGGATCACAAGACATTACCAGTTTGGCACAGTATTTAAATTCTGCAACGACCCCTGACGACCTCAAACAATCACTATCGGACTTCCACCTTTTGTGTCATATACGGTCGACGCGTACCTTTTCTGATGAAGAATTCTCTCGATTATGCAAAATAGCTACAGACAAAGACGCCAAAGTAGACGAACTTGAGAATATGGATGGTTGGAAAACGCTTATGATGGTCATGAAGGAGGCTGAAGGCAACGCCCGACTCAATACACCATCCTCCACTGTATCAAGATCAGCGACGAACTCTGGAACTCTGACGCCTGCTACAGCAGATATGGAAGTGTCCTGTCGACATTGCACTTTTGCAAACCCTCCAGGAACAGTCAACTGTGAAATGTGTGGATTGCCATTGGGAGAATAGGCTCCTTTTTGCTTCACAAAAATACATACATACACTTCGTACAAGCTTTCTTTTATTGAATTATTTGAGGTTGCAAATGATGCATCTCTAAGGAATTCCTTTGTTTGCCTTAGACATCATTTTTCTGAAGCACAAAAGTCTTCTCAGGTACAACTCAATCCCAAATGAATAGCTATATGAAAATTAGTTGATTCTCGCGCTTTTGCTGGCGCAAACTTTTGGAACGAAGAGATTATGAGTGGTGGAGCGCATTAGTTCTCGCGGAGTCACGGGAGCCAATTTCCCTTCCTGTGTCAAATCCATCTTTGTAGAGCCCACGAAAACTGCGAAGTCTGCGAATAGGCATCTCAGATTCAGTCTCACAATCGAACTGAAACGTAACCATAAAGACATACCTGGCAGACAAACGCTGACGCACTTTAAGGTTATATTACAGAAACGGTAAGAGATTCCTGGTTTGCAGAACCCAGACAATCCGGTTTTGGCGGTCAGGGCAGATCAACTAAAGATCTCAAAAAAGAATCTGCAAACAATAAGTTCCAGTTCGCGCAGCAAAAAACTGTCCACAACCATACGAATCGAGTCGCTATGGATCCCAAATTCTTTTCAGGAGGACAGCATGGTATGCCGATGCAAGGACAGCAACCGAACACGCCCAATGCCAGAATGATGATGGCTCTTCAGCAGCAACAGCAACAGCAACAACAGCAGCAAGGAGACCCTTCTCTCCAGCAGCAGCAATATAATACGATGCCGGGGAACGCGTTAAATTTCGGCGGTGGTCCGTTCGCGCAAGGTGTATTTGATCAAAATGACTTGGCCGCCTATATGTCTAGTCAGCAACAATTGATGAATCACATGTCACCTCAGCAAAACGCGATGCTTCAGCAGCAGGGCGGATTTCCGCAGCAAAACATGATGCAGTTTGCGCCAAACCGCCCAATGTTCCAGGGCAACAACGATGTAATGTCCCAAAACACCCCTCAAGCTTTATTATATCAGCGACAGCAGCAGGCGATGGCTATGAACAGAGGTACGCAAACAGGATGGCACATAGATAGGCCTACTGAGGTCCGTATTAAACCAGTCATGCACTAGTCAAACAATCACCTAGCCAATCACCCGCAATAAATAATACCCAGTTCCAAAATGCAAGCATGAATGCAGGTAGCCCCAGAGCAGGAGGAGAATATGGAGGTAATGCTGAGATGATTGATGTGAGATGTTTGTCGCATCGACTAAAAGGCTATGTTGTTCCAGCAGCCTCTCCAGCATCGGTATCCGTATCGTCACCTGCACAAAGTGTCCACAGTGCTGTTCCAGGCACGCCCATGGTAAATATAACTAGCAGTGTCTGTGTCTATGGTAATATGATTAGCTTACCTAAGGGTATCTTAGCAAAATCGGGTCATCCCGTCACAAACTATGGGAAGATATATGCAACAGCAGCAACAGCAACCACAGCCACCACAACAACAGCAACAATCGCCACATGTAGGCTCGCCGTTGCATTTACAACAACAACAGCAGCATGCAATGATGCAATCTGCAAATACTCCTCACATGCCAGCCGGCGATAATCGCCAGACACCTCAGGTATCAAGTGAAAGATTAGATTAATGCTCGCCTCCAGCATGCTCATTATCTGGTTCGGTAATAGCAAGCAGCAGAAAATACGTATAATCAAATGATGCAAGGGCAGCAGGCAGGTGCGGCAGCATCACCAGCATCTGTTCCACGACGATCGGCAACACCTGGAAGCGCTGCATCCACGCCAATACAGCCGCACGTCAAAGCTGAAACGACTAACAGAGCGCAGCCTGAACCAGAGTCTCCAGGCAAAGTTTCAGAGCGATCAAGAAGCAGGGCACCATCCACGAGTCGAGAGACACCCGCCAAAGCTGAATCGCCTTCACCGCGGCCATCACCGGCGGCTAAGAGAGAAAGAGCGTCTTCACCGGTATCAGCGGCAATGGCAGATAATAATCGAGGAGGATCACAACCACCTCCTGGCCCTATCACGTACATTCCAAAGAATCGAATGGTGGATACGTACGGCGGCGTCGATCTCAAATACTTTGATAAATTCGATGTGAAACCTCTGATGCCCAGTTACAAAGAACTTGGTAAGACAGCGTCAATGATATAATCGACCATAATACCTATTCCTGATGGTAACCTTTTCTAGGTATCATCGACATTCATGCGTTGACCATGTCCATCAAGTCTGGATTAAAGATGGAAATGACAAACGCGCTCAATCTATTGACGGTGGTCACGGCATCCTTTGGAGTATTGCAGCTGGCACAATGCGACGACTTGCTGGATGTGTTGCTGGATTGTGTGGAAGAAGATGTTTTTGGATATTGCTCACGATACGACGATGTTTCACGCCCTGCAAAGAGAAGGTCTACCGGTGGAGCTCCTCATACCTATGCAGAATTATTCGACATGTCGCTGGACGAAATGAAGAGTGTGATTCCAAAACTGGAGAAGTCGACATCCGATCTGTGGTTATCACTGCGGCAACGATGCCTATGTATATTCAACATTTTCAGAAACTTGTCCTTTGTGCACGAAAATATCGACTATTTTTCCAAGCACGATCGATTTATAAAGACAATGGCGCGCGTCGTATCACGAACATGGAACGTTGATAATAATAAGGACGATGATGGTTGGTTTGTCAGCATCAGGCGCATGGATGCACTCGATTTTCGCAAAGCAATCTTGACGATCTATTCCAACATTGCAATGTGGCTCCCGATACGCAGTGCTGATATGGCTAACATGTTTGTTCGCCTTGTACATGACTTTATTACTTCCGGCACAGAGACTTACTATGCGTCTCTGGCAGTGGAAACTTGGGCTAAGGTTGCTGTTAACTACGACAACCGACGCGCATTCCGACTGTATATTGACAAGTATGGATTTGATGCACTGGTCGACATTTGGCTAGCGCTATGCAATATTATCTGCGAAAACTACCATACACACGAGGGCAAATTAATGGCTATCACCACGATGCATCAGCTGACAACATTGGAGTATGTAGTCTTGAGCATGTACAACATTGTCGCCATTTTGATAGAGCACAGCGACGAGCGAGAGCTCAAAGAACGGATTTACCAGTCAAACCCAGGCATCTTAATGACATTGATACGACTTTCAATCATGTTTGCGGACTCCGCGATGACCCAGCTGTTGACAGTGTCGCAACGAGCACTTGAAGTCGTTCGAACGTTCGTGTGCGGTTCAGAGCAAAAGGGCGATCGTCGAAGAGGCGAAGCGGATGATAGCAACAAGGACGACAGCGAAGAATCAAATCAAGATTTTAGTGCTTTGGCAGATCGATGGTTGGATATGACGACTGTGCGAGAACTTTTGTTTATGGCCATGCTCAGAAGGACAACGGATGCAAACATTTTGCGGGTCTACAATGATTTCGTTACATTGATAGATGGTCGTCAGGAGTCAAGTAGTTCCTAAAAATGAAATACAGGTCTTGAAATCATCATAAAGAGAATGATTTGTGTGTATCGGCTTCATTGTTGATTGTCCTTATATTTTCCATATCTTAAATCTTGCAAACATTGGACGAGAATTCTTATATGCAAAGTGTACTTTTTTATTTACATATGCCGTTTCTTCAGAGCCATTTCTTTCTGACCGACAAAGAGCTGGAGAAGAGCTTGGACTAGAGAAGGTTCAGTGATGCCATGACGTGCAATAAAGTCGCGGGCGACTAGTTCAGGGTCATCGTGCAGTCTCAAGGGGACTGGCACTTTGCCGCCAGCTTGAAGTTCAATGTTGATATGAATTACAACGGGATTATGATCTGGGCGCTTCAAGTGAACCTGGTTAGCAGCATTGCTGGTTTGCCCATAATCTGTCTGTTGTTGAGTCCGTGGTGATTGTATGTGTGGCATGTGCTGCTGAAATCCTGGAGGTGCAATGTTTCTTTTTTGTTGTTGCTGCTGCTGTGGTTGAGGAGTAGTAGGTAGAGGATTGAGAGGTAGAGGATTGAGAGGTATCGGTGACAGGCCAGGCGGGGCTTTGGTGCCTGAAAATCGTGGTCTAACAGGATTACATGCCCCACCGACTATTTGGGATATCGCACTTTGGAACAGCCCTGGAGGCGGGCGCGTATTCTGCGGATGAGCTGATAACCTAGCTTCACGATCACCTTTGACGTCTTCGTCGATGACAACTGGAGGCTTGTCATTGAAGCTGCTTCTGGGTTTGCTTCCAGCAGCATTGTACACTCGTTTCTGCTGCGTCTCAACCTCAGGCTGCTGATCCTGCTGCACAGATCTTTGATTATGCGTTGGTTGAGCCATTTGCTGATGTTATATTAATTGATGGTTACTACATGCAGTAATCACATCAAGGAGTTTACCTGTTTGTTACTATGCTGCAACCTCGGTGCAGCAACTGGTGGATCCTTTTGCTCCCAGAAAGGCGTCTCTACCAAAGTACCACTTGTCCACACCGAGTTCCCTGTCGGTGGAGGTCTGAGAGTGCTAAATGCAGGCGTTGTTGATGGTGTTGGACCAAACTTCTTCGGAGGAGCTGGTGAGGGAGGATTATTGCGTTTGACAGGTGGTTTGGACGCGCCAGGTTTGCTAGCAGATGACTCCTTTCGACTTGCCCTCTTTGGAGCAGGCTTATTTTCCGTATCTTTCTTTGACTTTGGTGCAGGTTGTTTGTTGCGTTGTCTTAGAATCTCTTCCTCGGCTACAGGTATAAAGTTTCGACCTTTGCGATGCAACTTGCCAGATCCAATTCCATTTGCTTGTATCTTAAAAGTTGGGTCTATAAGACTGTCCCACCCTCCCGCGGTGTTCTGGTTTGCACCGGGCTGATCGCCCCAGCTGCTCACGACGGGACCGTACTCGTCGCCGCTCTCGTCTGGAGTGCTCATGAGCAGCAGCAAGTGCCTCACCTGGCGGTGAAGTTCCAACGCGCCACTTCCTAACCTTCCCCTCCGCTGACAGACGCTGGAGGAAATCCCAATTATTGCTGCCTCAATTTTCAGGGCACGAGCAATTCTTTTAGCATATAGCGTCTTTATTGACAGTGGATACCAAGTACAATAGGTCGTCGATCTAATAATACCCGTTGCATTGCCTGAAATCAAGCATTAAATTGAGAATATTATTGAAGCAGGAGTGAACCACAAGCAGGTTATATAAGATGTTCTTACCACGAGGAAAAAGCAAGAAAGTAGGACTCTTCATTCGTTGTAAAAACTGGATTATACACTGGTTGGAGCATATAATAAGCCTTGAAGTATTTTCAATGGCTGGAATATGGATATTTATGAACTGCCTCAACGAGTATTATGTACTGAATTACAAAGGTGATGCACATAGT
Organism: Rhizomucor miehei CAU432; assembly: GCA_000611695.1. NCBI lineage: Eukaryota > Fungi > Mucoromycota > Mucoromycetes > Mucorales > Lichtheimiaceae > Rhizomucor > Rhizomucor miehei. The sequence continues at coordinate 115,735 of KK099960.1, forward strand.
ACGCATTTACATAGTTTAACATAAGGACGCAGAAGCTATCTTTAGCCGCCAAGCATATGGAGAATTTCTCTGTCATTCAAATATTACACATCGAGGATTAAATGATAAAATCAAGACATAGACCTAGTAAGACCTGGTAAAGGGAAGGCAATGCGAGGCTTTTACGACTTATCGCTTCTTTAGAAGATTGGCTTTTGCAGTTATTTCGTTTGTAGTTGACCTTTGAAGAAGGCCGCATGCATTTTAAACTATTAGATTATCTTGCTTGCATATATCAAATAAGCGCCGGGCAGTGAAATAGGTACATGTTCAGATGCCTGTCTCGAAGAAGATATGTACCACAGGTCTGAAAATGGTCAGGGACAGCTCCAAACCTATAGGACTTTGTACTCCAAAATTAATATTTTCCACCAAGCTCCACGATCCAAGATATCAGTCTGTTCTCATGGCAAAACACTGTAGGTAATCTCTAAGAGTGCCGCAGCGCAAAGCCACTCAGGGCAGGCCATCGTTCTGACTCTTATTTCGATCAAAGAGATTCGCAAAAGAGGTTTTCAATAGGTTCGTTTCAATATGGCCGCCACTACCGAACCACCAAAGGTTAGTATCGCAGATATCGACTAACAGCGTTACCTTCTTACATGTATTCTGTCATTAGACCGCTAAGCGCGATGCTTTGCGCGCCCTTGAAGGTCCAGCACAAGAGCTTTGGAACCAGACAAATGCCTTTGAAATCAACGCACCTTCCATTGAGGAACATCCCAACGATGCTGACTTGCACCAAGCATACCCAAAGTATATGGCGTGTATGCCGTATCCTTACATGAACGGTCGTCTGCATCTTGGTCACGCTTTCACCTTCTCCAAGGTCGAGTTTGCTGTCGGCTTTGAGCGTATGCGCGGCAAACGCGCCTTACTTCCTCAGGGCTTCCACGTCACCGGTATGCCCATCAAGGTAACTATCGCATAATGGTCGAAAAATATGTGTACCCATTACTTACACCGTTGGTTATAGGCATGCGCTGACAAACTCGTTCGTGAAATGGAGATGTTTGGTAAAGAATTTGAAAAGTTCGACGCAGAAGCCTTGTCAAAGGAGATGGAGGAGAAGGCTCAAGTCAAGAATGTCAAGAGCAAGGTCGCTGCCAAGACTGGCAACGTAACGTACCAATTCCAAATTATGGAACAACTCGGTATCCCGAAATCAGAGATCCACAAGTTCGCCGACCCTTACTACTGGACCCGATTCTTCCCTCCTCTCGCAATGAAAGATTTGGATGCCTTTGGTGCGAAGGTTGACTGGCGTAGATCTTTCATTACCACTGATGCCAACCCCTACTACGATGCCTTTGTTCGTTGGCAAATGAACAAGTTGAAGAAAATGAACAAGATCAAATTCGGCGAGAGATATACCATCTACTCCATCCTTGACCAGCAACCTTGTATGGATCACGACCGTCAATCCGGAGAAGCCTTGGGTCCTCAGGAATACACGGGCATCAAGATGAAGGTCTTGGAGTGGTCAGACAAGGCCAAGGAAACTTTGGGTCAGATTGATGCTTTGAAAGGCAAGACCGTCTATCTCGTTGCTGCCACCTTGAGACCCGAAACCATGTACGGTCAGACCAACTGCTTTGTCAGCACCGAGATCAACTATGGTATCTTCAACGTCAATGACAACGAAGCATTCCTTTGCACTGAGCGCGCTGCACGCAACATGGCCTATCAAAAGATCTTTGCTCAGGAGGGTGTTATCAACAAATTGGCTAAGATCAAGGGCGATCTTGTTGTTGGCACCAAGATCAAGGCTCCTTTGAGTACTTACGATCATGTCTACGTCTTGCCTATGGAGAACGTCCTTGCCACCAAGGTATTACGATTTTATACATCGCTAAGTATCGGATAGAAATAATTGAACGCAATGCATCTAGGGTACCGGTGTCGTTACTTCTGTTCCCTCTGACTCTCCCGACGATTTTGCAACTCTCCAAGATTTGAAGAAGAAGACAGCTTACTACAACATTCAGCCTGAATGGGTTGACTATGAGCCCATTCCTATTATCGAGACTCCTTCGTATGGCAACCTCACTGCACCCACTTTGTGCAAGCTGAAGAAGATTAACTCTCAAAAGGACCGTGTTCAGCTTGCAGAAGCCAAAGAATTGGCCTACAAGGAAGGTTTCTACCAGGGTATCATGTGCATTGGCAAGTACAAGGGCATGAAGGTCCAGGAGGCTAAGCCTAAGATCAAGGAGGAACTTGTCGCCTCCAGCGAAGCCTTCATCTACAATGAACCTGAGGGTCTTGTTATATCTCGTTCTGGCGATGAATGTATCGTAGCCTTGATGGATCAATGGTATCTCGACTATGGTGAAGAAGAATGGAAGGCTTTGACCAAGAAGTGCTTGGCCCAGATGAACACGTTCACTGAGGAAACCCGCCATCAATTTGAACAGACTCTTGACTGGTTGAACCAATGGGCATGTGCACGTAGCTTTGGTCTTGGTACCAAGCTTCCCTGGGATACCCAATTCTTGGTTGAATCTTTGTCTGATTCTACTATCTACATGGCATACTACACTGTTGCACACTTGTTGCATGGTGGCAGCCTTGACGGATCAAACATCGGCCCCGCTGGTATACGTGCTGACCAAATGACCGACGAAGTCTGGGATTACATCTTCAAGCTCGGCCCTTACCCTGCCAATTGTGGTATCTCTCAACAAACTCTTGACAAGTTGAAACGTGAATTCGACTACTTCTATCCTCTTGACGTTCGTGCCTCTGGCAAGGATTTGATCCCTAACCACTTGACCTTCTGGCTCTACAACCACACTGCCATGTTCTCCGAAGACAAGTGGCCTCGTGGTGTCCGTTCCAACGGTCACTTGCTGTTGGATAGCAAAAAGATGTCAAAGTCTACCGGTAACTTTATGACCATGGCCGACGCCGTTGCCAAGTACGGTGCTGATGCCACACGTTTCGCACTTGCTGACGCTGGCGACACTGGTGAGGATGCCAACTTTGAAGACTCCACTGCCAATGCTGCCATTCTCCGACTTTACACCTTGCTTGAATGGTGCGAGGAACAGGTTGCCAAGGCTGACCAGTTGCGCCAGGGCGAGTTCAACTTCTTTGACCGTGTCTTTGAGAACGAAATGAACCAACTTATTACCCTCACTGAACAAGCATACGATGCTACCTACTACCGTGACGCTCTCAAGTACGGTGTATTCGAATTCCAGGCTGCTCGTGACCACTATCAACAAGCCTGCTTGGAAACCAGTATGCACAAGGACTTGGTCTTGAGATACATTGAACTTCAGACCTTGTTGTTGACTCCTATCACACCTCACTGGTGTGAACATGTATGGCGTAACATTCTGAAGAAGGTACGAGCGAAATTTTCTGAGAGATGAAAAAAAGGAAAGGATTAACTTATAATATTATCTTCACAGGATGGCACAGTTACTCTTGCTAGCTTCCCCAAGCCTACGGCAGCTGTTGACGAAAGTGTCTTGGCAGCTGCTGAATACATTCGCCGCACTATCAAGGCTGTCCGTGATGCCGAATTGAACTTGCAAAAGAAGAAGAAGAAGGGTAAAGCTGTCGAGTCAGACTACAAGCCCAACGAACCCAAATCTTTGAAGATCTTTGTTGCAAGCAAATTCCCCGAGTGGCAAGAGGAAGCTTTGGCTGTTGTTAAGGCCAATTACAATGAGGCCACAGGCAAGTTTGACGATGCCAAGATTAGAGCCGAATTGGGTGCAAAGGGCATGCTCAAGAACAAAAAGACCATGCCGTTCATTCAAGAAGAAAAGGTAAATATCTCTGAACTGGATCAACGTTGCTAGAACACAAGACTTATGATACTTGTTTTACAGAAAAAAGTCGAAAAGAACGGACCCTCCGCATTTAACCGTGCCTTGAACTTCGATGAAGCTGCTACTCTCGAGATTTCGCTTAGCGAGATCAAGCGTGCGCTCGGATTCCACACTGTTCATATCTTGAAGAGCGACCAATGGTCAGAGGAAGATGTCAAGGCTGCCGAGAACGCAGTTCCTGGTGCACCTTCCTTCTCATTCAAGAACGAAGTATTGTAAAAAAAATATTAAAACATCGATGTTTGTTTTGTATAAAGAGTTTATAATAGAAACTTCTGTAAAAATTGAAAAAAAATAACAAGGGATACTAAGAATCCAGTATGTGCGATTTTTTGGCGCGCAAAGTATAGACAGCGAAATGCCAAGATTTGCCTACGATATGATATTTTGAAAGAGCTATAGGTAAATATAAATTACGCAACGTTGATTTCGAAAAGGCGACATTTACTTTTTGAAAGTGGACATTCAATTTCGACAGCAGAATACATATGAATATATCTACAAAGAAGCGTGACGAAAAAGAAGAGGATTAAAAAATCAAAAAGGTGTGGAAAGAAAACTTGGAGAAGACAAAGCTTTAGCAATTAGGCAATAGCCTGCGCCTCTGCTTGCTTGCGAGTCTTGAGTTCTTGAAGAGCTTTATAGTTTCTCTCCATGGCTTGTCTCAAGAATTCACCGGCAGTGATCGGCTCTCGGTAGCGTGTACGACCCTGAATGATGGCCGATTTGTTGGATTGGTTGAAATAAGCATTTGAATAGCGTGGGCCTTGATATTCGCCAACTTTGGGTACTCGGACGCGATGGTAATTGCTCTTGAAGATATCGTCCGACCAGCGCATGATCATATCGCCCAAGTTACAAACGATTTCTCCTTCCTTGGGTGAGACAGGGGTCCAGACATCACCGTGGCAGAATTCAGTGGAGGCTTCACGACCTGGACAGACTTCGAGACCATCTTCGCCTGGACGTTGGAACAGGAGAGTCAGAGTATCAAAATCAGTGTGAGCGCCAGCACGTCAGTATTCTGGAGGGAAGGATTGGCCAGTGATATCGTGGTAGTGGAGATAACGAAGAGTGCTCAAGCAATCAGGTTGAGTGATATCATGGCAACGAGTAAAGAAATCAGCAGGGAAACCCAAGCCGAGAGCAAGACAGGTCAGGAGTTTGTGAGACACTTCATTGCATTGACTCATGAAGCGCTCAGCGCGTGTACGGAAACCGGGAGCATCTTGCTCAGAAGGCCAGATATCCTCGATACCATGAAAGCCAAGCTGCATGGATTCCTTGAGATCAGCAACACCAGTGGAGGGACGAATCTGGATTCAAAGAATAACAATAAGAAGATTGTCAGTGACGAGACCTGATATGATACCGCATCACATTATCTTACCTGAGCCAACTTTTCCCAGCCGGCATTGCGAGAAACATCCATAGGATACTTCTTCTTGATTTCATGAGGCAAAGCAAAGAAATCGACGCTGGCTTGAAACATGGCACGGATATCCTCAAGAGGGATACCATGATTGACAACTACAATTGATGTATTTCACTCGTGTGAGTTAAGAAGAAGTCAACGAACTTTGTAGAGATATACATACCGTAAAAGAAACCATCCGTGGTGGCAGCCTCCATTAAGTCAGCAATGATCTGCTCCTGGCGGTTCTCATAGTCAGAAAGGTCGATGCGCATAAAGTTGCGCTTGGCAGTAGGGATGTTGACCGAGCTTGCAGCAGCAGCGGTAAACGCAGTGTAGTCGATAGGTTGAGCAAAGGAAGAAGAAGCCATCGTCTGTTGGAGTCAAGGAAGAAGAAAAAGAAAAAGACAAACAGATGATGATACTGGGCTTGATGTACTTTATATATAATTTGTCCGTTGAGAGAAATAAAAACTGATAAGGCAAAACAATTGTACACCTTTATGGGAAATCTTGAAATGACATGAATATCATGTGCTACTGCTAGCAAGTTATCACATACGTATATTTCTAGTATATCTTTATTCTTTCATAGATGTAATATATGTACAGCGTGATTTTACATGGAGTGGCTGTGAACCATGAGAAGAAAAAGAGTTGTTATTTACAGCGTAATTTTACACGGAGTGGCTGTGACCATTGTTCTTATTGTTTGTCCATATAGTGCTAGTACTTCTTAAAAAGCGGCAAGGTGACACAGGGAAACGTGCCTGGCGCTCTTGTATGTAATCATCCAATCCTCTTGTGGACATGGACTGGTAGTAGTCTGCATCGCGATAATCGCTGAATGCGCACCAGAATGCATGATCGCATTCATCCTTGAGAACACCACCTACAACGTCAGGTACACGCACATCGATCTGATAACCGCCCTTGTGTGCCGAAGCAATAACGGTGTCCCTGTTATCAATTCCAGACGATGTTAGCGTTTCCTTTAGTTGAAATAGGAAGTAAACTTTTTTACATTTCAATCATGAGCTGTTGCCGACCACCGCGATTGATATCCGGGATTGAGGAGCCCCAAACTACACTCCCGACACCGCGATAGATACTCTGTGCGGCGCACATGGGACACTGTGAAAATGGGGAAGGGAAAATAAACATTCTGATCAGTTGAAGGGTATATTTCTGTCTTATCAGAGATAGCGTACCGGCTCGCCAGTAGTGTACAACGTTTGATGTGACCAATCTAAACCCGGATTGTTCAAATCGTCGTTGGTTGGTGATGGATAGAGTTCTGTGCAGCTAAGAAAGGCATATCAGTTGATAAGAGAAATTTTCGTCCGCCGATAACAGCACGGCCCAGAAAAGCCAGGGTTGCACAGTGCCAAAAATGCGTAACAATCTGAGCAATCCCCCAATCCGGACCTGTTGCCCGTCAACCTACTTCCAGAAAGCCGTTGTCTCTCCTTTTTAGACCAGAGAAAATGCTGACTGATTAATATAAATGAATGCATATCTTATCTTGCAGATTTACCATGCAAAAGTTTGTTTTTGCGATTGGAGTTTGCGCCGTAGCAGGAAATTTCGTTCTTGGTATGATCGACAATCAAGGCACCGAATGGAAACGTGGGATTGTGGATTAATACATGATCCAAAGCCAGTCGCATGTAGCATTCGTCTATCTCTTGTTGGTCCGTCAAGTCGTGACAAGGGTTAATATCGCCATCCGGGTCAGGAACCGCGGACGTCGTTGCAAGGATAGGAAACGAGATCGCGGTCGAAACGGCGAGCAAAACTTTAGAGATTTGCATGTAGGATAGAAAAGTAGAAAATGCAAAAAGAAGGGACGATAGGGAGTTTTCTCGCGCGTGAATCTATTCATATATGTGTGATCAAAATTTCAAAATGGCAAGTGGCGAACCCAGAGACCGACGTTATCGCCGGTTCGTCTCTTTTCTTTATCAAACTTTCCACTTTATCCATTGCCTATATAAACTGACATTTTCAGGCCCTTTGTTTCCTCTTTGCAGCCAGCCCAGCAGTTATTTCTTACATATACTGTTTGGAAGCGCACTTTCATCGCAGCTCACTCTTTTTCTCCTATCCACCAACCTTTACAACCATCTTTCCTGCTCTTCAACACAGCAGTGTCTCTCTTTTCTATTCTTTTTGTTTTTCTGAATGACATCCCAGCCGTCATCTTCCAGTAGCGCCAGTATACCATCCAGCATGTCCAAGAAACACTACGATATTGATGTTCGCACTGAACAAATTCAAGATATGGTGTATCCTCAGGCTATCCCACCGATCGTCCAGGAGTCCTTGGGTAGTCGTATAAAGCGCAAGTTTACAACTCGCGAAGGCTGGATTGGCGACTATGATTACCGTGCACTTTGGTAAGTTCTTTCTGTGAACTGTATGTGCAGATCGACTTCTAAGTAACAATTATCTTCCATTGAATATAGCATGCCTCGCTTGCCCTTTATCACCAAGAAAGCCAACTCTTCGCCTTTCTATGGTCCTAACGAGCCTATCCCAATTTTTCTCGCTGTTGTTATGGGTATTCAGCGTAAGTAATATACTCTTATTCAAGTATCTAGAAGGCAGATATCAATCTTCTTATTATTTGACATAGATTTTTTGGCTGTTATTGGAGGCATCATTACACCTACCTATTTGATTTCAGGTGCAGGCAGCAACGCTCTCAATCTCGATGAACAAACGAGACAGTACATGATTTCGGCTTCTCTCATTGTTTCTGGTCTTATGAGGTACATGCTGGCGTACAGCAATTGTTTCCCAATGAACTATATTTTTGCTTACCAATCCTTGGTCCATCATAGTATTATTCAAATTATTCGCTTCAGAATCCCAAAGACAAAATACTACATTGGTGCAGGGTAAGTAGAAATCTTTGGCTATCAATAGCTTGCAGCTTTTGCAAAGTCTAACAGAATAAGAAAAAATAGCTTGCTGCAAATCACCGGCGTCTCATTTGCCAACCTTCCAGCAAGTCAAGCCATTGTTCAAAACATGTACAACAGCGGCATGTGCCCCACGGAAATTGCGGCTGATGGATCTGTCACTTATCTTCCTTGCCCAGATGCGTTTGGTTCCATTCTCGGTACACAAATGATTTGCGCTTTGTTGACTATCGCCATCAGTTTCTTGCCTCCACGAGTTATTCGACGCATGTTTCCCAAAATCGTCACTGGTATTGTGTTGCTGGTCATTGGCGCCTCTCTCTTGACTACCGGTATGGAGAACTGGGCAGGAGGCTCTGGACCATGCATGAGCCGCCCTACCTCTGGCGACTACATGCTTTGCCCATCCAACGACGCCCCGAATGCTCAGCCTTGGGGCGGACCTGTCAACTTTGCCCTCGGTGCTTCTGTATTTTTCACCATCCTTTTGATCGAACTCATCGGCTCCGTATTTTTGAAGAACGTCTCCGTCGTTATCGGTCTCATCATCGGCTGTATCATTGCAGCTGGTATCGGCATGTTTGATGGCTCCAGCATCGCAACGGCTCCTGCTGCTACCTTCTTGTGGGTCAAGACTTTCAAACTGAGCGTCTACGGTCCTGGTATCATTCCATTCCTTTTCGTTTATCTCGATATGAGCATTGAATGCTTGGGTGACCTCACCGCAGCTTGCGATGTTTCTGGCCTCCCAATTGACGGCAAACCTTTCGAAGAACGGGCTCAAGGTGGTCTTTTGGCTGATGGTTTGTCCGGCATCATTTCTGGTCTAGCAACAAGCTTGGGTGTCGTCACTTTCTCCCAAAATAATGGTGTTATTGCTGTTACTCGATGCGCCAGCCGACTTGCCGGCGTGGTTACTGCATGCTTGCTTATTCTCTTTGGTGTCTTTTCAAAGATCTCGGCTGCTTTCCTCGCTATTCCGGCTCCACTTATTGGCGGCATGACCGTGTTTCTCTTCGCTTCTGTCGCAACTTCAGGCATTCGTATCCTTGGCTATCTCGAATGGACTCGTCGAGATCGTGTCATCGTCGCTGCTTCGCTCGCTATTGCTCTCGGTATTGCCTTGGTACCTGACTGGTTTACATATGTCATGCCAACTGTTGAAAACACTGCCCTGCAAGGTTTCTACGATGCAATCTCCACCGTGTGCGGCACTGGTTACATTATGGCTGGTATCATTTCCATCCTACTCAACCTCGTGCTGCCCTATGAAGCCAAAGCCCCACAGCAGGATGCTCCTCAACTTGGTGGCGCTGGACGCGTCTACCGTGATGAAGAAGCTGGTCAAGTCATCGAGGTCAAGAATTAAAACAAAAATACGATGTGTATCTCTACATTTTCTACCAGTTAATTTGTATGTATTATCTCTCTTTTCTGCGATGGCATTTTCTATTGTTTCCGTCAATCTCGACCTTTGGGTACAATTCCAGCATCGTTTTCCTTATTTTCCTCTCTATACCATACCCTATTTTCACTCAAAGGTTATGATGGGAAGCGAAAATGCTCGCAGTTACAGTAACTCTGCGTAACCATACCTGTACAAAACTTCTTTTTCGTCCTTGTATTTATTTCCATTAAAGTGTTTTATTTATAGTCTATCCACATTGATTATTGAAGAAAAGGGCTAAAGTGCGTGCTTTTAAACGATTGCAATGGTACGACGAAATGTTGCGTTAAGTCTTGAGACGCAACTTTGGAAAGGGATCGATTGTACAAAAATAGGTGGGAGAGTTGAGTTCATACAATATGGTCAAGTATATTTTCTTTACGATGGCGTAGGAGTGTTGCTGGATGATGCGGCTTGCATATTCAACGCTCGATTTGGGTATTGTCTGGTGAGAGCTTCAAGAGAGCTGAGGACAGCAGTCGATTGCTTCTCGATTTCCCTCAATTCGTTGTCAAGGATAAGGTCTTGATCGTCGTACTGTTGAACTTTGATATTAAGTTTTTCAATCATAGTCTTGATTGCCAGTCTGGTAAGATGCTGAAGATCCCGGTTTTCGTATGCTGCCAGCTTCTTTGCCTGTTCTACGGCGCTTTCCAGTACGGCAATAGTCGTCCTTCTGATCTTTTCTCGAGAGAATGCACCAGTCTCGGAAGATTCGTCCACATCCATGGCATCGTCGTCCTGAGTTAGTTCCCGAATAGCACGCTTGGCTGCATGCGCACCGATACCAGCATTGACGTGCCCAGATAAAAAGGCAATGAGAGCCATGACAGGATTCTTCTGCTCACCAAACGGCAATTCTTCCAACTCTGCCTCCGATAACTTTGCTGTCAAGAAACGATCGTTGATCGGCAGCTGTAAAAACTGTGTAATGCATTGCTCCTTGGAACGGCTGCCTACATGTTCCGATATCGCTAACCAATCGTCGTCAAATTGTTCAACACCTTCCAACAGTCGCAGTATCTCGTCTTCTGACCATTCCTCGTCTGATAAATCTGTGTCGTTCTTGTCTACACGTAAAAACTCGCCCTTCCATGTCACCGACGTAAACTTGCCGTTCAGGAAGCAATTGACGCACACATAAACATCCTTGTATTTTAGATTTTGGTATCGAATTTCGCTGCAATCTTCGCCGCATGATGTGCAGTTGAAGATCGTTTGGGCATCAGGGTTCATATCATTTTGGACTTGGATTTCCCATTTTGAGGGACGATCAGGGATATCTTTATAGATCAGATCCTCCATATACTGCATTGAAGGCACCGCTTGACTGAAATCACGCTGCGTGCCAACACTCGTTATACCGGCATCTGGTTCACTGTCAATGTATGGATCATAAATTCGTCTTCGAGGATCAACCTATACATCTAGAATCAGCTTTTCTTTCTCTCCTTCTCTCTCCTTTTCCATTTATCGTTACAAGATGGATACTTGCCTCGCTGTTAATCAAACCAACGTGCTCCAAAAAGCTATGTACCCGGACAATTGCCAGCAGGTCGGCTTTCAGCGCAGCTTTGCATTTGGTCATGGTCAAGTAATAGCTCGGATTCTCTCTATACGCAGAGATCATATAGTTTCGCAACTTCATGTACTCCTTCTCTCCTTTCTTGTCCGAAAAGTATTCAGGCAGAGCAGTCTTCTCAATTGGATGTACTGTGGACTGATTGAACCACGGGGGCGTGTAAAGATTAGCGTAGTCAAAAGGTGTCGCAGAGCAGAGTCGAACTAGATCTTCATCTATTGAACCTTTTTCGTAAGCCAAAAATAAAACACAAAAGTCTAACTTTGGCGAGCTCACCTTCTTTGCCATCTGCAGCTTCGTCTTCTTGCATAGGTGTTGCAGGTTTTGATGGTGCGTCTCTGGGCTCCTCAATATACAACATGGTGTATCGTGTAATATTTCCAATATCGCCATTTTGATACGGTTCAAACTCGTTTTTCCGTTGTCGACTGCCTAGCTGAGGTCGCTCACGCTCAATATCTCTTATCCGCACAGATGGCTCGCATCCAGGATTCAAAACAGGTAGTGGAGGTCCGGAATCCTGCCGGCCTGGCTCTCCTGCTTCCTTTGGTAACGTATACACGATACCGGATTGTGTATCCAAAATGTCTCCTCTGTGGCTTTCTTGCTCTGCTGTCCGAGTTTCGTCCTCTGCACCGTCCATCTCCTCGTAATCCTCCTCGTTCATGATCTCGTTGAACTTTGCAGTATCCTGCAGCCATCGAGCCGTAATATGCCAGGCCCCTCGATGGATCGGTGCTTCCTCTGGATCCGCGAATTGATCGGTCTGATCCAGCCAGTTGTCGTATGAATCTGGATAATACCACCAGTGCACCAGCACTTTTCCCTCCTTTTTCTCCAATGTCCTAAACCACTCTTCCTCTGCGCCGTCGTAGTGATGCAGTGTACCGTAAAGTATATGTGTCGCCTGCTGTATATCATCCATCACCGGGACTATAGTCGAGCAATAGGGGATATAATGAGCCATCTTTTGCTACGAATAAGCGAGATGGCAAAAAGATGTACTCACATTGTAATTTTTTAGCCAAATTGCTCAGTGATTTCCGTGTTGGATCCGGCATCGATCGTGCAAAGCCTAGCTTTGGCGTGCTGATTATATTTGCCTTTTGCAAAAGCTGTCGTATATGCTGGATCAATTCTACGTTTTTGGCCTTCTTTGAAGCACTGAAATCCCACTTTGCCAGTTTGTTGCTCACACGGTGCGTGTAGGCACCTATGAGGATTGTATATATAGGGCTGGCCTTCGTCAAAGGTTTTTCTTTTTCAATTTTGAAGAGTTTGGAGGGTATCCGGAGAGGCGCATTGGGCGTCTTGTTGTTCATGCCGAGGTAATCATACTGAAACTGTTGGATCTGTGCTGTCAAAATGGAGAGTTCACGCGCTGTAAAGTTGAGATCGGGTTGCTGTGGCCGTAATTCAGCCAGTAGTTGCTCGCGTATACTTTCGAAGCATTTGACGACCTGTGCCGACTCGTAAAACTGGAAGTCGACTTTGGTATTTTTTAACGCCATACTACTGTGTGTCTGGCTTTGGCCGTGGAAAAGGGATTTCTGTGGAAAGATGATTCCGACTCCTTAACAACAAAAATGCTCAGGAGCCGACTGTGGATTGATGGCTTTGATAGCAGTGACCTGAGGGAGACAGTAGCTAGCAATTGCACTAATATCCTTGTATAGAGAATCAAACATGGAGATCGTAGTTCGAATACGCACAATGAAAACGATCTTTGATGTCCAGGCCTCTTTATTATAACTTAAATACAAGTTGATAATAAATATTTTCGAATGACGCAAGGGCAGTATACTTGCTGCAAGAGAACTCAATACTCTTCAAACGCAAGCCAAGCTCACGATGGTTTGGTATAACTTGATTTCGGTTTATGGTTTGACGCGTATGTGTCACACAAAAACATCCATCCACGCTTTCAAAAGCCGGTCAAGCCCCTCGCGTCATTGTTTCTTTCTTTCTTCCTTTTTCCACTCTTCTGAAAACATCGTCAACGTAAAGCAAACACGATAACGGGGCTCCGTATTATTTTCCTTTGGCTCTCCTGTTAAGTTATCTCTTATCTTTGCATATCATCCACTATGACATGGAATAATGATACTTTCTAATGGAATAAAGCTGCACTGTCATATCCAGTTTCGTTTATTTCAAGTTCCTCTTAATTTCAAGGTTAACCACCTCTGGTGAAGTCTTTCCACCATGCTCTTGAGACTTTCGCGGATCCACTACGATTATACAGGCTTCGAGTTTACGGCATTCTACTCAAGCAGCGCAAGTTTGCACAAAATGTGGGACGACACAATGTCTACTCGATCAGAGATAGACAAAGCATGCATCAGAAGTTTACGAGTGGCTGACATATGAGATCAAGAACCTCACCGACACCATCCACACGCGGATCTAGCTGAAGACAGAAGGCCAATCCTACTTGGTATCGGCATGGACGGCATCACCGGTATGCGAGCCATGCACAAAGAAGCAATGACAGCTATGGATACAAGCTTGGCACGTTGCCTGATAATCCACGCACACCAACGAGGCTGCAAATTTCGGTGTCCTCTGGCCGAATGCTAGCAAACATTGGCAATTATCGATACCTTTACACAACATATTTCGTCGGTACATAGAGAGACGTATAAATTGGTGCGTATGAGCCAAAAAATGAGAGAGCTCAAAAGCGGAAAGGCCCTCCGATGGCTTTGGCTTCAATGAAGGATGTCAAACGAGCCCTACACGTACCAAAGGACGCCAAAGCTTTTCACTGCGCATCGGCCATTGACTGTGAGCCAGTTGCATTGCACCTAGACTATGGGAGCAATTACTTGCCCGCCTATGACCAACGACGGCGACACATCTAATGCGCCTGACATTTAAAACGGTAACTATTTTCATGCTGCAATGATTTGTCTTCCCATTACTCAGTTTGTATTTCGTTTAGAATTCCACGAACTGCATAGTAGCAGAAATTGTCGCATTCCGCAACGCCATCAGAAACATAGTGAACCCACACACTATCGAGTGCGCCTAAAATCGCATGGACAAGCAGAACCGGTTGATATCATTCACGCTGAAACATCGCTCAAATGCTTTTAGCTGGCGATTCGAAAGACGGATACGAATCAGCGATTACGAATACGAACCATGAAGGTTCTTATAATTTCGGCCGATGTAAACAGCGAGCTAACTCTCAACATGGCACCAGAGACTGCGTCAACTGTTAAGAGTTTGAACGCAGCAACAACTCGCATCTATTATTTACAAGACCACATTGAAACATTCATGGCAGCAATGGCACAATCAGTGCAGTACTCAGCGTCAACTTCCATATCATCATTGAATCAGCGCGTAACCAGTTTTGACGATTTTAGCACCTATCTTCCGGTGCGAGCAACATTGAAAGAATTTGACGCAGATATCCTTCAGTCTGCAACTATATTTACTTATGTGGCGTGCCGCACAATCAAGGATATGGGTTTGCAAATCGATCAGCATCAAAACTCGCCTCGCGTTTCCTGCAAGCATTTGCAGTTTCCTTTATCACGAAACCATACGATTCACAAAGAAACAGCTCGCGGCATTGCTTCTTGTGTACAAAACGGGGTTCCATAGCATCCAGATTCACTTCACGTATGGATTTGTCACCCAAACATTCACGAGATTATTGGATTACCTTGGTCCGTGGTTCAAGATGGGCTGCGTAGAGCCAGTAGGCCAGCCAAATTGAAAGTACTTTATGACCCAAACGACACGCCAAAATTATTCGTCCAGCAGCACCGCTCTAACCGTGCTTTGACGGTTTCTTGATCAGATCTGAAAATGCTGGATATCTTCCCGATGCTGTGTCCATAGCAACTGCTTCAAAGAGAAGAGGTTACTGAATTTGAAAAAGAAGAATGGCTGAATCTTTTAAACAAAAAACCATTTGTGGGTAAGGTAGAAACATATTTACATGCGTTCTTCATCCCTGCCAACTTGAATACATACTATGAGCATTCGAACCTAAGCCCATACATTCAGAAAGCCAAGGCAAAGCGATGGTCCACCGGAAGTTTTCGCGAGGCTTAAAACCACAATCAAGGAAGTGCGGCTCAAAGATGAGATCCCCGCCCAAGCCCAAGATATCGAGTCGAATGGCGTTGCAAGTGATAAAATGGCATCGACAGCAAAACTTAGAACTCTATAGCGAAGAGTAAGTATCCAATAAGAGAGCTTAAATTGAGCTTCACAGCATTATCCCTCTTCTCACAGTGCATACTTCGTGCAGACCATTGTATGCGTGATACTGTGTCTCCAAGGCATATTCAGATAGAAGCTATAACTAGAGCTATTATGTTCCTCTTCGAATATCCTCTCATTTTCAATATCATCTTACGAGTTACCTTTGGCACATTGGGATATAGACGACGTTCCACATGTATGATACATGTAATGTCCATCATGGGCTTATTATGATAAGTTTGTATGTTATATGCAGCCGTTTAAACGCAGCATGCTCTACTTTTGAGGACAGTGAATCAGCAATCACTGTTGGGACTATTTTTTCCCATGATGCATCGCCTCGCACTTGTGGCGCGTCCACAGCAAATGTCGTGTCGTTTGACTGGCAGAGGAGGCGACCGAACTAAATTTGGCTGGACACCAGCGAGAGGGTTTCCTTCCCTTTCCCTCAATTTTCTGGAAGGGCCACCCTATTCCACTACTGCAAAGCGAATATGACAAAATACATTGTAGTTTCTGGTGGAGTCATTTCTGGCGTTGGAAAGGGTGTCATTGCGTCGAGCACCGGTACTTTGCTGAAAAGTCTGGGTCTCCGGGTCACGGCGATCAAGATCGATCCCTACCTCAACATTGATGCTGGTCTCATGAGTCCTCTGGACCATGGTATGTCAGTTAGAGCGTTGCAGGAACCTATTTAGCTCTGATAGTTGTTGCTTTTTGCGGCTCTACAGGCGAAGTTTTCGTGTTGGACGACGGAGGCGAAGTGGATCTTGATTTGGGAAACTATGAACGTTTCTTGGATGTAAAGTTGAGCAAGATTAACAATATTACAACTGGCAAGATATACAGCCAAGTCATCGAAAAAGAGCGCCGAGGAGACTATCTGGGCAAGACTGTTCAAGTGGTGCCACATATCACTGATGCTATTCAGAATTGGGTCCAAGAGGTGGCAGCTATGCCGGTCGATGACTCAGGAGAGAAGCCGGATGTCTGCATTGTTGAGCTAGGCGGCACCGTAGGCGATATCGAATCTGCACCCTTTATTGAAGCTATGCGCCAATTTCAATTCAGGGTTGGTCACGAGAACTTTTGCTTGATACATGTTTCTCTGGTACCTGTTGTTGGCTCTGTTGGCGAGCAAAAGACGAAACCAACGCAAATGAGCGTGCGAGATTTGCGTGGTGCTGGTCTTATGCCCGATCTTATCGCATGTCGATCCACCAAACCTTTGGATGCAACCGTTCGAGACAAAATCTCAATGTTTTGCCACGTAGCTCCGGAGCAAGTATTGGCAGTTCATGATGTGTCATCCGTTTATCACGTTCCTGTACTTATGCGAGATCATGGTATAATCGATTTCTTGGCCCGCCGCTTACAACTTGACAAGTTGAACATACCTGACAATCGTCGATTGGAAGGAAAGCGAGTCTGGGAGAAATGGCTTGATTTGACAAAAAGGTGTGAAACGATGTCCTCAGGGAAATATCCTCGTTTCTAATCTCGCATATTTTTTTTGATAGCTACGACCGTCTCCACGAGACCGTGACGATCGCTCTGGTTGGCAAATATACCAATCTTCACGACTCGTATCTCTCTGTCTACAAGGCTTTGGAACACGCAAGCTTTGCGTGCCAGCGTAAGATCGATATTAAATGGATCGAGGCGAGCGACTTGGAACAAGAGACAGCCAAGTTGAATCCTGTGAAATATCACGAATCATGGCAAAATCTTTGCAGCGCGCACGGTGTACTTGTACCTGGTGGGTTCGGTTCACGCGGCATTGAAGGGATGGTTTTGGCTGCCAAATGGGCCCGCGAAAAAAAAGTTCCTTATCTTGGCATATGTCTTGGAATGCAAGTTGCAGTGATCGAGTTTGCTCGCAATGTCTGTAATATGCCAGATGCCTTCTCTGCAGAAATTGATCCAGAGGCAAAGACACCCGTTGTTGTATACATGCCCGAGATATCCAAGACACATATGGGTGGAACTATGCGTCTCGGCCTACGTCCCACCATATTTCAATCAGGCACAGAAAATACGATAGTCCGAAGACTGTATAAAGGTCAAGCTACAGTTGAAGAGCGTCATCGCCACCGATACGAAGTAAACCCAGAGCATGTTGCCACGTTTGAGCAAGCTGGTCTAAAGTTCATTGGAAGAGATGAAAGCGGAAACCGTATGGAAATTGTTGAAATGGAGAACCATCCATTCTTTGTTGGCTGTCAATATCATCCTGAATACTTGACACGGCCTTTGAATCCTTCTCCTTTGTTCCATGGTCTCATTGCCGCATCCATTGGACAACTCAACGAGATACTTGACAAATAAAGGAGATTAATTATTGTCTTCTGATGGTTCATAATCTTTATATGCAAAGTTGTTGTTTATTCGTCATACACTGGAAGATGGAGTGATGAATGGTATGGCATTGAGGATATCTCGCTGCTCAATACATAGAGTCTGGTTTTGGTCTCGATCAGAAGCCAATTGTCTCCTTTTCAATGCCAACAAACCAGCCTTGCGCATCAAAGCCTTCAGGTCGGCACCGGTAAAGTCCTGAGTTTGCGCTGCAACGAGAGGCATGTCCACATCTTTTGAAAGCTTCGTTTTTCGTCCCAGTACTTTGAGGATTTCTAATCTTTCCTCTTGACTAGGGCGGCCTACGTACACCATGCGATCCAGACGTCCTATTTGGCTGAATATAAGCTCTTTTTTGTACAAGCCTGTCTCTGCAACCAGAGTGGTGCACCGACCTGGTCGTAGGATGGAAGTGTCGATAGCATCAGGATGATTTGTCGCACCTAAAAGGATAACACTTTGCTCTGTCTCATCTAGGTTGTCTATTTCAATCAAGAATTGGGATATAAGCTGTTGAAAGGTTCAATATAGTTGTCATGAGCAAGCCTAATCTTCTGTAAGAATTACCTTCTTTCCAACATCGCCGCTGGTTTCACGGGATGAAAAAATGGCTTCGAGTTCATCCAGGAAAATAACGCAAGGACTACATCGTTTGGCGGTCTGAAATATAGACACCACTGCCTTTTCACTCTCGCCCACCTGCAGAAGTTTTCATGTGAGCGACAATGATTGTAGTGGATGACCCTTTTGTTTTTCTCGGACCAACTCACCTCGCCTTTGACAATGTCTGGTATGCTGACAGGTATAAAGTTGGCGGATGATTCCGTAGCAACAGCCTTGGCAAGCAGAGTCTTGCCAGTGCCTGGTGGACCGTATAATAGTACTCCTTTCGAGGGACGCACACCCAAGCGTTTGTATGCATCCTTATGCTTGTAAATCCACACTACAGATTCCTCGAGCACTTGCTATTGTATAAATCATAGTTAATAAACAAAGATGACAATAGAAATCATATCTTGAAGCGCTTGTACTAACTTTTGCTTCCTGCAAGCCGCCGATATCATTCCACCGTACAACTTCTGGTCTTTCTGCCATGTAAGCGTGAGCGGCGGCGACTCGGATTTCATGTCGTGTCCGTTCAAAGTGAAGCTGCGAGACTGAATCATTTTCTCGTAAAGCGAGTTCCTCGGCCAGTCGACACCAACGTGCAAGATCGGCAGCGACGAAAGCGTGCGCCTGCGCACTTAACAATGCAATGTCTATATTCTCGTCCAGTTGGGGTACTTGCTGTGTTAGATATTTGAAGATTGCAAGCCTTTCCTCGGGTGTGGGTATCTGGAAACGGATCTCTTCCTTTTATGAAAGATAGGAACGAACATTAATTTTCTCTCATCAGTCAAACTTTAGAGAGTTTCCATACATACTTGAAACAAGTAGCGGGCACTTTTTGCCATGTTAGATGGATCGCGACAAGTGGCTATCTGCGTCGAGGATGAGTAATGTGAATCTCTCTCCATATTGATTCATATATACGTACTACAGCCAATTTGGAATTGTTTGTACTTTGACGTCGCTCCAAGGCAGAAAGCAAAACAGACAAGACACTTGAATCTTGACCTTTTGCCGGGCAAAATAGATCTATATCTTCGATGAGGACTGTAATAAAAAAAAGTTAGCTCTAGATCGAAATTGATTGGGATTCCAACTTACGCAGACCGGCTTCATCCTTGATATTCCAAAGCAGTCGTTCCAGTCCTTTCGCAATTTGTCCTTGATGCTGCGCTGCTAGCACACCCAACGATGCCTTGAACATCTATATATTTGTCCACCTTGAGTATTTTTGCTCACAATGTTGTATCAACGAACAAGAAAGTACATTAACATTGTATGCCTTTGCAAGCATTTCGACGACCATGGTTTTGCCTAGCAACGAGGGTATAGTCAACCGAAGCTACACACGAAATGGCATATGCTACTTCTTTTTTTCGGGGTCCTTACCAGTACCCGAGTCTCCTGTCAGCAGTATTGTGGGTACCATGTCAAGATCGTCGCACGGATCGATTTGATCGTTCGCGCGATCAAACGCGAGACAAAATAGTTGGGTTAGCCTACAGAGGTTAAGATTTAGCAACGTTGAGGATCAGTGTAAGGACGACTTACCTTTCGCCTTCATCGCTGTAGCATGAGCACAAGTATTCATTTAACCATTCTATTGACATGGAGTACAGGAAGGTATTATATTGTTGCTTGGAATTCAGCTTGCGGATCAAACAATGTGCACACACACATCCGCGATATTTCATCCAAAATGATAACATCATTAAAGCAAAATATCCTGTCTTTATTTCAGAGCACATATGCAGATAGAGACGATAAAAGAATACGTTTCAATCATGCTAACTCTAAAGATCAATTTTATGGAACCATGCAAGATGTCAAGTTGTCTAAGATGCCAAAAGTGTATATGCATTCCCCGGCCTGCAACGTGAAATTTACCATATGTATAATTAGCAATCTGATACGCTCGTACATAATCTGCAGAGTATCAGGGACCAGCACGGTTGACAGAGGCGTAGATCATCGGATATATGAAGCTGGATTACAATGTTCAAATGCGCCGGAGGGCTTGTCTCACCAAAAAGGTGTCGCGTTTCAACCGCTCGAATGCTCAATGACGACCTATCTGTCTGACGCCCATCTACCCAGCGATCCCGATGTGATATTTTCGCAAGCAAGTGTTGCCGAAGTTCGTGGCATCGAGAAACGAACGAGGTACTTTCTGCAGCAGAAAGAGTGTGTATGCGTCTCAGCTTGCGTTTGCTGATGCATAAACTTATTACAGGACGAGCATTGAGAAGCGTAAGCAGGAGCTTCGGGCAATGGTTGGGTAAATACGAAAATACCTGCATACTTCAAAGTGCCTGCTCTTGTCTAAAATGGAGTGTCGATAAAAAGCGAGCAGTACCTCGATCTGATCTCGGCTGCAGACGCCATCATTGCAATGAGCAAGGATGCTGTTTCGGTACAAAACAAACTGGAACGCATGCTGGATTTGTGCGACGTGTCTAGTATACGGCAACAAGTGGAAGCACAAAGGAAACGAAGTCAGGAAGAGTCGAATGCAAAAGATCGGCAGACGCTTTATATTTTGGCAGCTCTTATCAAATCATTGGCAGATGTGCCTGAACAGGTACAGCAAATTACTGTGTGCTACAAAGATGTGATGATGAAAGACTGAATAAGCTGGTTTTTTTAGATATGGCGATCATTGGAGCATCATCGGTACATGGAGGCAGCTCAGATTTATACTCTCGCAAGTGCTGTCTACGAGTATCTGGAGATAGAGCTGGTCGTGGAAACGCTAGATGTGAATGTAAGATTGTCCATTCGCTGTAAAAGCCGAAAAAGGTATTCGTTTGTTGACTCCTTTGTGGATATATAGGCGGCCTTTCCGGTCATCCAAAGACAGTGGGACGCCGTCAGTTTCTTCCTGCCACAAATCGTACAAAGAGCCACGAATCATCTACGGCTGCCAGAGCAAGATGCAAAGGTAAGGAAGTGGACCACATGCTGAAATCTAGAAGAAGACTTAGAAAGGTTTGCAGCAAGTAGCAGAAATCATGTCAACCTTTATTTTATTGGATGGACAGACATACCATGAATCTTTGCAGCATTTGTTTGAGACTCGCATGAACGCTGTCAAAGATATACTCGTATCAGCAGTCCAACACATAGGCTCTGGTGGAGAAAAGAATCGACTGGCCTTTCAGTTACGAGAAATCATTCAGCTCATACAGCGCACAATGTTACATGTATACGAAATCCTGATTAAGAACGACCTCTTAACGCAAAGTGTCGAACGACTCGAAAAGAGCTTCGCAGCTTCGAACAACTCGTCCTTACCGACCATCACTCAAATATTTTCACCTAGCACCAATGTACATTTACTTTTACGCTACTTGCCCGATTCGTTGCTGAATTATACCCCACATATGGATGCTGGCGAGCCCTTGAAGGCTCAAGATGCTCGACAATACGCACAAGACTGGCTGCATGGAGTAGAACAGTTGCTCAAATGTCATCTTTCATCTACGCTGCAACAAGTGGAGAGTCATCGACAATTAGTAGATATCGAAAATCGTCTGTTTGATCTTTTGGAAACCGGGGGAGCGCCCAGGCGGCGAAGCGTGGCACTGACAGGCGTTGCACCCTCCTGGCAACAGGTATGCAAAAAAAATGCTGCTTCCTTTGCTTTTGATGTTTTTACATGATCATTTTTTTAGATATGCGAAGGATTGTTGGGAAATGAGTATTCAGTGTGGGATGCCATGTTCCGGGAAGCCTTCAACAACCATGCGAAACATCTCATAGACGACCGCTGCAAAGCAATAATGGACCAGCCTCGACAGACAATTTGGCCACGTCTGGTCAACAATGATACCAAGCAACCAAGTAAAGGTAACAGCTGTTTTTATCATTAAAAATGATCTAATCGTTAATTACATATGTAGATTTCTACCTGACCTCGCCTATCTGGTCCGGACCCAAGAGACTAGTCTCTTTCAATCTCCCTGATTCACCATCTCCTTCCGAAATTAAAAAGTTCAAGCAAGCTCTTGCACAAGTCGCTCATGATCAAACGTTCTACGTTGATGATGCTTTTAATACTTTGGAGAATATACTGGCGGCAATGAGGCACGATACTGAGTCCTATTCGACGCAAATTGCAGACAAGCAAAAATTACAAAGTAAACCGTAAGTTATTATGGGGGATGAAAAAATCAAGGATGGTTCTAATTCTCAATTTTTTTCAAAGTGATATTGATATGATAACGGAATATTTCCAAGATGAGTGTTTCCGGTGTATTACGCGATATGCGTCTGAGCTTCGCAGTTTGATCAAGGAGTTGGAAAGCTGGAGTGATCGGAAAGCAGGTAAGGGACGTTGAAAATATAGATAGGGAGGGCAGATCCCTCAAACATTATTTTGAAAATACAGCCAACGACGTCGCGTTGGTTCTCGGACGTTTAGCGCGCGCCATTGGTTTTCGATCAAAGGAACTGGAAATGATATTTACAACATCCAAGCAGCCAGGGCATGGCTCTCTCCTTGTATTACAAAGTGGCGTCGATCGAGGTGGACCTTACAAATGCTCGATTACAATTGAATGGTTGCTGATTTCAAATATCTAGATCCTAAATACGCTCAATTGCAAAAAGATCTAGTTAACACCTTCCATATGGCGCACGAATCCTGGATATCATGTCTTGCTGCAGAGTTCGCAAACAGTTTGTCAAGTGCGCTGGCAAAGACCAATTGGGACGATACTTGTCCCGACATCCTACTGTGGAGCACATTCGCAGACGACGTTGTCCTTCCAAGGCAAGCTACGAATGGCATCGAGACAGCCATATACCAAGTATGCAAGGAGTTGCAACGCGTAAATAGTAGTCTGCTTGACAAGGTAAAAACGGACGCTTTTACAATCTTACGAAAGTGTATATCTAACGCGCGTTTGATGCTCTGTAGACTTTGGTTCAATGGATTCGGCAGCGATTAGCAGATGCCATGATTAAAACTGTGCTGGGGTTTCATGCTGGCAAACCTGATATCACAGAGAAAGGCGCAATCCAACTCGCGTTTGATTGCTACTTTATGAATATGGTACTACAGGACGGCATCGTGACACCTCAGTTTCGACAATGCATCGATGAAACCAAGAAATATGTAAGTGCTTCGTCTGTACGTTCTAGAATGTAACCATTGACTTTTTGACGATGGAAAAGGTGGATGTCATCAACTGGGCAGCTTTTGAACCATACTTTGCACCCTGTGTTGAAAGTTTCTACCTGCGACAAACATTGATTTTAGGAGTATTGACTCGACCTACCCGCGACACGTTTGACAGGTAATTATCTGCAACCTGCAAAGGGGAAAGCCACGAAGAAGGAATAAAACTCAAATGTACGTGTGTGTCCCTCTCTCACTAGATCGCGAAAATTGAACGCAACACAAGCTCAACAACAGCAACGTCAGCACAATGTTTTGCCGTTAGCACCACAAGCACCACGTTTCACTTTACTACCCATTGGCCATTTAACCAATTCAGACAGAAGCCAATAGTTAAAATAATTGGCACAACCCTGGACTGGTTGAAGCTTCAACCAAATTTGCATAGATTGGAACTAGCTCGCAATAATTCACATTGCGTCCGAGTTGCTATATATATAAAAGACAAGAAATATAAGGGTCAATTCTTTTGATTTTGTTTTCTTTGTAAAGACAAGAATAATTATGAAGGCTGTATTCGTCACCATCGCTGTGATGCTTGGAGCACTTGTGGTCAATGCAGTAGACTTACCCCAAATTCCATCGCTTCACGCATGCAAGTATACGTATATCCATAAAATATAGATATGTGCGTTGTTTTAACTGACATTATCTTTTTTTACTATACAGTGTGCAGTCAGAATCTAGTATGCTCAGGTGGACTGTACTGTCGTCGTTACAACGGTGACGTGTATGGAACGTGCGAGGACCCTAACCATACATAAAAAATTATACGATATTATCATCCACTACCTGGGGAATATGAACAAGATAGTATAGTACACGTATATATGCATATTTATCGCTCGCCTGTTCTCCTTTTTGCAGCAAATGTGCTTTCCATTTTGAGAAGAAAAAAAATATCATAAAACGTGGCAAATTCGGTGAAAAGAAAAGGAATGAAAATAAATGAGTTAACGTTTACAATGTTGAAACGATGAATAGATATAAAAAGAGATATTTACTCGAATACCGATACATATTTTGTTGACATTTGATGAGATGGTGAGATTACGATTAAGTATGACTATTTAGGTAACAGTCTACAGTGCGAGGATGGCGGTGAGAACACCAGAGGCACCAGCAACAAGCAAAGTGGCAGGAAGTATTAAGTTGCTGTCACTGCTATCTTGCTGCGACTGAGTAGAGGCGGAAACTGATGCCGATGAGCCAGAAGAAGAGGAGGCAGCAGTGGCGCTTGCGGCAGCCGACGAGCTGGAGGCATTGGAAACGTTAGGGTTGGCTTCCGTTGGGTACACCCAGCTAGTTTCCCAGTAAGGCTGAGAGATATTCATGCACTCCTGGACAGTGACGACGTTGAAAGTTTCTTGAAGGGTGGGGAGCCACTTTTCGGTCATGGAGACAGTTGAGTTGTTAAGTTCATGTTCAAGGACAATGTGGCCAGTTTCGTTGTCAGAGCCATTCTTGCGAGCATTAATCCAGTTTTCAAAGTAACCATCGACGGTGTCGGGGCTCAATGAGCCATCAGGAGGCATGTTCCAGTCGTTGGTGTCTTCATCCCAAACAATGGTGCGCATACCCATTTGCCAGGCGATAGCACGGACACGATCATCAACATCGCCGTAAGGGGCTATAAAAAATTATGCCGTGAGAAATACATGCATATGCAGATGATTGCTTTTTCTTATGCGATTACATACGACGCCAGCAACGGGTAGTGACGCCAGTGGCTTCCTTGATAGCGCGCAAAGACCAGTACAGCTCGGCAACAACTTGCTCGTTTGTTTGGGACGTCATTTGAGGGTGGGACCAAGTGTGAGAGCAAATGACGTGACCATCATTGATAGCACGTTGAGCAGCAGCAGGGTAAGTAATAACGTTGGAACCAATGTACTAGAAACAAGAACAACAAGAACATCGATATTAGCATACACGTGTCGACCTTGGATGACATGACGTAAAAGAGTCGCGTCTCTATTAAACTTACAAAAAGTGTAGCCTTTTGGTTGTGGGCGGCCAAAAAGTTGTACAATTCAGGTTCGGCGTACTTGTCCGTGGTGTTATCACCAGTGGGGTTGAACGGACCATCATCATAAGTCAAACCCCAATCACCGACGCGAGGGCAGAGGTAGATATCTTCAGGGAGATAATCAACTTTGGGCTTAACGCAGTTGGTATCAGTCCACCAGCAGTAAGGGTCGTTGGAAGCATCGTAGCCGTTCATGTCAAGGTCACCGTTGGAGAGGGCCTTGTGGACAGTCGCATTAGGGACGTGAGACCAATCGATGGCTGCAATGACTGCCTGAACTTCCGGATGGTCGGTCGGAGGGGATTCCCAGACGGTAGGATAGGAAGAAAGGTTCAAGGTCGTGCGGTCTAGAGTTGCGGATGTAGGGATAGGACCGGATGGATAACTGGTTGCGACGCCAGAAGGTACCGGGAAAGTTGGCAACCAAGTAGGCGAGGATACAGGAAGGAGTGAACCGCTGGAAGATGCGCTGGGAGATCCGGAGCTGCTGGGAGTTGCTGCCGAGGATTGAGCGAGAGCCATGAGCACCTGGCCGGTGCAAGAGGCAATTGCAAATGCTTTTAGAGCGTCTGCAATCATGGTGAAGGAGAGACCGAAAAGGAAGAGATGAGAAAGATGACGAAGAGGAAAAATTGATCCCTTTTTATAGTTTTCCCGTTTCCTTTTGTAATGTCGAGAGCAAAAAAAAGCTGAATGTGTGATGCCGGGGATAGAGGAGACATAGTAAAGGCGCGGGGCATCGCTATAATGGTAAACACCTGGATGCTGCATAGCGGAAAATGGGCCGATGCGCCACAACACGAATCAGAGTAAGGGCAGCAACAATAGCGTCCAGCGCTGTTTACTGCTTTGTGGAACGTATACTGGCTTTGCATCATATCTCGCGTGGGCGACCTTCGAAAAGAAGAAAAAAATTGCTTCTGCTGCCTGTATTGAATTGTTTGTTTGCCATAATTCTGCGCCTTTTCATTTTGATTACCAGATGGAAGAACTTCTTGGCAAAAAATAAAAAGAAGTTTAAATTTGCCCACACACTTGCACAAAAAGCACTGTTTCTGTAAAGGCACTGCGAGTTGTGCCAGTTTTTCTCATCTGCTTACTATTTTCGTGAATAATTTTACTAAACCAGGGCCTCAAAAAAGAATTAGCTATTTTTGGAAAATTTTTATTTTTCAGAGGTTTGCGGTTGCACAGCCTCAAGAGCTTCATCAATGTATTTCTCGCTTTTGAACCGTTCAATTGCTTCGTGCTTTTGTTCATATGCGGTTGGAAGATAGATACATTCATTCATCCAGGTTACAAACACCCAATGGACAGGAACAAGGCACAAATCAAGGTACATTCGGAAATTAAAACACTTCCAGGTTACCGGGAAAAGTGCTTGCCGAGTGTGGCAAACTTTATGAATTGCTGCGCTGAGCATTGCATTCAGTCCCGTCAAGGTCGTCCCCAGCCCGGCGATAAAAAAAAAATGTTGGGGGGAGGAGAAAAGACTCGTATCGGAATGGCGATAGCGTTGATACCGCGCAGAAATTGCTTTTGTAGAAAGAGAACGTGTTGATGACTACTTTAAACGACGATGGTTGCGCAAGCTATAGTTACTTTGCAATCGTTTGAGATTTAGCGCCAGTAGTAAGAAATGTTCAATCCTAGTAGCAGTTGACTAGGAAGAGGAGAAAGCACATGGTCCTCCGCTAATTGATAATCACAGTCTTGTTTTCGTACGTTTGAGCGACTCCTTAAACTTTCGACACAAGCCGATCACCTTGCAGTATAGTTGCGTGCAGCACCCTAGTGAGTTATCCAGTTTCTGCTGATTTACCACGAGAGGAATGTGGGTGAAGCTCGGTCGTCCTTTTCCTTGCATGTAGCCTCCTCCTTAATCTCTTTTACATGCGCGGAGAGTCGTTGTACCTCACAAACAATGAGCATATGAAAAAAAGGTGTAAGCACCGACTGGTCTTTTACCGTATGCATCCACTGTAAACAACCAATTTATCGTCTCTCGATCTCGAACGATGGCGCATAACAATCGTATAATAATAGTTCTGATATTGCTATCTTCTTTCGGTGGACGATTGAATGGGTGGAGATAGATACAACTGCATACATATAAATAATCCGATTGGGTCAATGGTATTCCCATTGTAAGGGACTCAACATCGAAAGGTTTGGACATGTGGGAACGCGGGCAGACGCTGCGACCCCCGAGGATACATTTTGTGATATTTGAGGCGTTAATGATAAAGATGCGACTGATTAATGAAGCTGACTATTATGCTTTTCATGTGTTTCATGCCTCTGTCCTGACATTCAAACGGACTGAGCGAGAGCATAATCTGTACATCTTCAGACTGTAAGTCAACTTTGCCGGCAGGAGGAGTCAAGATTGGATGATATTGATGTTACTGAATAACTTGAACACACACCGCTAAATTGAGAGTTGCTATTGAGCTGTTTTTCTACAAAATAGTGTCTAGCCGGTATTCTTCAGCTCTTTCCATTTGGCCTTATTTGAGTTACTCCAAACATTCCTTCCTCCTAACTCTCTGTACAGTGGATAACTTTGAAAAGAGATATGGCATCTTACTGCAAAAAAATCTTTGATCACCCAATTGTGAACATGGTTGCCGTCCCAATTCTTTCAGCTCCATCCGAAACGTTTGCTAAGATTGCATACATGCTTTCGTATAACCAATCGGTGATTATAGTATTTCTGTAGATTAGCCAAGACCCGTTAAGATTTGTCACCTACTGAACTTGTCAATAAAGTCCGTTGAGGGCGCAGTGCAGAAAATCTCGATTTCATAAGTCTCTAGTTGCACATGAAAGGGTAATCTTCCATCGTTTGTAGTATGAAGGTTGATTAGATGGTTCCAAGTATCCTGTGAGCTTCCGCAAAATATGATTTTCTCTTTCTCTCTCTTATTTCGTCTACTGCTATCACAACACAAGCAGTTTCCTTTTGCCAGCTCCGCCGCCTCGGTGAATGGCACTTACTCTCCTGAAAAGGTTAGCAGAATGCACCACGGAATTCTGCATACAATTATGTAAAGAGAAATCAACGGAAATTCTCTCAAGTATTTCCGCAACATACTAGGACTTTGTGTAATAAGGGGCTTTTGATTCAGGGTTCTGTCTACCATCAAGATAGATAATTGAACTTTCTGCCGTGGCAAATGCAGTGCTCTTTTCGTGTTAAATAGTAAATTTTTTGGTATGTTTTGGTGTTACCCGACCACTTGGAGCATAATCAACACCACGGTGCCAGATGCCATTAAAAAACAATGTGACTCAAGATCTGATCACAAGTGTTACAATTTCTGACATCAACAATGAGGCATCTTACATCTTTATACTCTCGGACCCTTGCAGCATTGGAGTGCTGATATGGTACTGTAAGCTCAGCATATGTAGTCTTTCTCTCGTTCTTGATACCTACTTGGAACTCAATCACTTTCTTTCCAAAAACTAACTACAAAACGATGACAATGGGTATGCAAACAATTATCTGGGAGCAAATGTCGCTCAAATGATCGCCTTCGTGTTCCCGTCTTTCGAGCACCACATTCGAACACATGCTCTCTACAGTCGTACCTACCATTTACATCTTGTAGTAAACATATTTACTCACATATATCTTTCAGTTAACCATTATTCTGCCTGCTTTTTAATCCCTAAAGCCTCCGAATGGGAAAGATATTTCATGTCTTCACTGTACCAGTTCGTCTATCCAAGACAGGATATTCTCGCGGGGATTCCACCGGTTGTAATGGTGTCCGAGAAATCATGCCGCAAGATTGTTATTTTGTGTACATTGCGCGACGTTTGTCCGAATGTTAAAACGGTAACCAGAAAAAACAAACAATGATGTCATGGTCCTCTGTGTTCGTCATTACACTTATTAGTAGGTTCGCCATTCGTATTAGCTGGTCAGTTTGGGGATATCTGAGATCCTCATGCGCGTATCTTTGGATGGCGGGAATCATGTTCCTCGGCTCCAACAAAGCGACTTTGGCTCCACCTCCGTCTCGATCTGCCTGTTGGATGCAACATCAATGGTTGCCGTCTATGGTATCATTTACATTGAAGAAAGAAATATCCTTACATTCTAGCGATACAGCGATGTTACCTTGAATTTATGTAGAAGGTCTACCATCTTTTGAAAGCGCGCCGGATCAAGTGCATTGACTGGCAACCTTCTGCTACGGAGACGTACAGACTGTCTGTCTCAAGTCGCAGCGACAAGAGGTCTGCGGTAATATCTAAATCAGAACTTGTAAGCGGCGATCTTTGCAAAAGATCAATGTAACAAATCGTTACCTGTTTTGATGTATTTTACTATAGAAATGTTCTGGATAAGTTTATGAGCAAGTCTCGATGACAAATCGACTAGTTCGATTCTGATGTTCTTATCCTTTTTGGAATGACTCTGCAATGCCTGTAAAACGAGGTTTCGCATCATTGCTCTATGCTGCGCCTCGAGTAGAGCTACACATTCCCTTACGTCTTCATTTTGTTTTTGAAGAATGTTGTGGCTGTCAGAGGCTTTTGCATGTGGATTGTCGCAAGCGTGTGCATGTACTTCGTATCAAGCCGTGTTCTCTACGGCGACATCATTTCATTTCCCTGAGATTAAGCTTTGCAAAATATTCTCGGTCTTAGGCCTGCACTCGGTTGTTGTTGAGAATTTCTACCGTCAAAGGTTAACGATTGAAACAAGTTCTGCTATTTCAATCCCATAACGTACCCAAGAGCGCTTACCACTCTTTACTTCATCGAAAGTATTTATATGGCGCCATAGGGTCTATGTATCGCAGCTCTAGATTTCCCAGGGCATAAAATTGAGCAGCGATATATAAGCTGGCAATTGGGTTTCCATTGCGAGCGAACACAGATACGAGCATCTGCTTTAGTGCTTAAGCCATAAAGAAAAGAAAAAGTTAGTACCAGCCGAGCTTGAAACCATCGGAAGGGCTCTCCTTGACTTCTTTTGGATGCAGCGTCGTCCGACTTCCCAGCAATGCACTCTTGTGATATGCTTGAATGACCACCAAGTAGCTGAAGATGCTGATAACATTCAAGTTCTTGTCAAAATAAGCTGCTCCGATGACCGCAGGACATTTTGCTATGTCTGGATCCATAATGCTCCACATCTATTATGCCAGCTTTAGCTACGACTTTTTGAGCAATTTCATGAAGATACGGCCTGCTGCAACGAACCTGTGTCAAATTGAGCAGTGAACATCTGCAGCGCTGGAATGTATAATATATTATTCGCAGCTGGATTTCTTCAAAAGGCACTTATCGGCTCTGAACTTCGATCCGAATGGACGTCTGGTGTAGCCTTACAGCTCGTAGAACCTGATCGTAGCCTTGTAAGGCATATTACTGGCAGGCGAAATCAAGCGGCCACTCCTACGTTTCGTATGGTCGGACTCCTTCTCCTTGCCCTTCTTGATGCTGTCAGAAACCACTCTCAAGTCCACTTTGAAACCGAAGGCCGTCGTCTCTTCGGAATGTATTCCCACGCTTTCGCCCCTGGCATAGTTACTTGCCAAAGCAGGTTTTGAATATGAAGGTCGTACTATTTGCAGCGTAGTTGCTGTGTCAGAACAGCTTTTCCGTCAAAGGACCCCATGCCTTCACAAGAAAGTTCCACCGCCATAATATCAGGGTAGTCCTCCCTGAACAAAGGAACCGTGAAACTCGAGATTTTCCAGCCCATTGGAATCGTAAATATCGAGTACATCTTGCGGCGACTGCAACTTGTCAACTTACATATACTGCTACGTTGATAGAACGTCGGCATAGGTTGGATAGGATATGGTAGCCACCGTTATCCAGTCGTCGCCCCAGCATGCATAGAAAAACACTTATCCGTGTAGGCGAGCATTGCTGTTGCATGCCATAACTTCAGCTTTTCAGCTTCTTTCTGATTTTGTGAGACCTCACTCAACGGCCAGGTAGCTTCAGCGTAATGGAAGAAGTTACTGTTAATACTGCAATCTGCCGTGTAGCTGTGCGTCTTGCATTCGCTGCAGTTCCTTTTCGAGATGAAGCTCCGCGAAGGCTTCAAGGTGGTGCAAAACCATCCTGACGTACGTTCTGCACTTTCAATCGTCAAAGGCTTGGACTTGATGTTATGAAGGATATTAATATTAATATCCTTCAGAACTTGCTAAAAACTGCTTTCTTAGACTTTTCCAGTCTTCATGATCAAACCGAGGCTATTCAACATACTACATTAGTATCTGGACGAACAGAAAACTATAAAATGGATAATGTCAAAGGTACATCACCATACACCAGTTTTGGTATGAAAGGGTCGTAATCCTCCATTTTTTCGAAAGCGTTGCGTTTGATTATCGTGGCAACCGAGAGTTCAGAATGTTCGACGGGTATGCCGTCCTTTTCGGTTATCTAATGGAGGTTTAGCATCGTCATATTCAAGATAAAAAGCTTTCGATACCTACGTCCGAAGCTTGTGCTTTCAACTTGTCTTTTCTTTCCGCGGGAGCGTGTCCAGTCAATCGATACCTTTTTTTCTTGGATAGACGCGGTTCGTAAGCTCCATCGAGTGCGCCGCCGAAACATGGAGCATATGCTGTTTAAGGAAGTCTAAGTTGCCCCCGCTTTCATCATCCTGAAGCTGGAGTTGATAGCTTCCAGGCAGCTCAGTCGCGTCTATCTTCATACTCGTTGGTTACAGCGTCCCAGAAGACTGTAATCGCCTTTTTCACAGTTTTGGAAGGTGCTTGTCAACTAGAGCCCTATCCTACTTCATAAATAACGAAAGCAGCTTGTTTCTTACAATGAGGTTCTTCAAAACGAAGATATTGAGAGCAGGTTGATCAGATCGGCCAGCATGATATGTGTCTAACTGGGACTAACTGGGACAGGACAAAGACGCGTACTTATGGCATTTCGGGAGAAGAGATGTTTCTGATTTTTGAATACAGAATGAAACACCTACAGACTATATTTCGATACAACGCATTCACGCAGTCGCTTTCCATTCTCTTCCTCGATGCTGGCCCGGAGTGCTAGCTAGCAAGCGCTGAACGATAGATTTATTTTTTTACTTCAACAGCGGTCATAGAAAAACCATAATATGAGTATGATTGCTCTTTTCTACCGTTTCAAGTGAGGTTGGTGCCATTGTTTTCGAATTGTAGGTGAAAAGCTGTATGTCTGAGCAGACCCCTTTACCCCTTCATGTCCCCCTTGATCCAGTCTCACTCTTGTTTTTGTGCAGCCTCAGCGTCGGAAGGTCATCCGAACTTTAAACGGAGGTCAAACAAGCGATGAGATCCCCCGTGTAAGCCCAGTTGTCATTTGATCGAACAATGGTCGGACAATAAGCTGACATGAGCACTAAATGAAGACGAGAAAAAAAAGTGAGGGATATGCACGTGTCCTCATTTGAAGCTATAAGTATGATATGGATTGCAGTAATGTCAGATCTCTCTGCGTATACCTCTGTGCCAACGAACAAGGATAAAAGTGGTATAGAAAGTTGGGGTTAAGATCATTGACTTCTCTGTTTTTTTTAGTCTAGTTTTTTGTTTTGTTTGAATTGGAGCACAGCTGCAGAGAAAAAAAAAGAGAGCACTTCCACCCACTACCATTTACGGGACTAAAGTTACCCGCTTAACGGGAAATGGACACGGACGCGATGGGACCTGACTTTTTGCATTGTTCCTGGAAGGTAAAGCGCGTGCTTGTTATTTTTGAGAAAATAAAATTACAATCAGGTGGTAAAAAAAGTTTTACAATCGGTGATCCATAGTGGGAAAATGCAAATGTTTATTTAGCTCTTATCAAGTGGGAGAAGCGGTTGAGAAGCATAGAGACAGAGAGAGTTAATATGTAAGGCTTTGTATTTTAAAAAGTCTGAGTTCTAATACAATTTTTTCATGGGGACCTAGGTGAGGATGCTGAATAAAGAGTGTGTGGTTCTCATCAGCATGTTTGACAAGTCGGGTCTGCAACTTCATTGTTTAGTAGGTGTTGTAGCACACCGACGATGTTGGCCTATCGCGTTCCATGGTGGTCAGCAATCAATATAATACTAACAACTATTATAGTGGGTGGTCTGCTCTAACCTGGCTGCTGCACAGCAAAAAAAAATAATCCCAGCAAGCTAACCCGGGGCAAATCAAACAATGAAAAAGAAGGAAGGGCGATGTTAGTCCGAATGTCCTGCTCTGGAGATGTTCTCCATTACATTGTGCCCGCAGAGTCTTTACGCCTTTTGAAAGTCAGTTGAGAGCCCCAGTCCAAATGGGCCTTTCAATCTTAGGATAAGTTATTGCACTCCTTCTTACTTCTGTTCTGTCAGATCTCATTTTCTTTCTCTTTCTCTTTCTTTCCCCCTTCCCTTTTCCACCTTTGTATATTTTTATCTACTGTACCCATCTACTACTAACCAAAGGATGTTGGAGATATCCTTGAGCTCGTCGCTGTCGATGACTTCCGATATGGCAGCTGCCCCTGTTGCTACCCAGCAATATTCGGCAGAAACCGAGCCTATCTCACACGCATCATCATCCTTCTGCCATCAATTTTCGTCATCGGAAAGCCGCCCGTCCAGTATGCATGGTCCGATGGTCAAAGAAGCACGGCCGGAGTTGCCACCTATCATGGACATGCCAATGAGAGGTAATATTCAAACAAAGGGGTGGGGGTTGCTTGTTGGGATGGGGTGAGAAAACGAGTTATATACTCAATTGTTGGTATTACTCTAGATACTCAATCACGCACACCAGCTCACTCTGGTGATAGACCAACCAACCAAGGCAAGCGACAGATGAACATGACCCTTTGCAATCAGGAGCCAACGAACTCATCTTTTTTTCCGTCAGGTCTGCCGTCTCTGCGTCATTCGCCACCTATTCCTGCCTTTTTGGAACCAGCCCCGCAGCTTGACAACCATCGTATCGGGCACTATGAGCTAGCCTTCCGACCCCACCTTTTCGCTTCCCTCAAAGAAAAGCTGTCGCCTTCCACCACCGAGCAGTATCATCGCAACACGTGGTCGTCGCGCTTCACCAGCAAACCCCCTCTACAGATACCCACCGCACGTCGTTCTTCACAACCGCTTCCCTATCTCCAGCCGAGACCGGCGGACCAGGAACTGCGTTCGGGTCCTGAACACAATCGCTCCTCAGAGGACTCTGAATCGCAATACTCTCCCATGTCGCCTACCATGGCATCCGCCTCTGCTGCTGCAGCCGCGGCCGCCGTGCAGCACCATCCTGGGTCAGCTGTAGCAGAAGCATTCCTCAAATGTTTACGCTTCTCTGGCTTGCGTAACAATCCGTCAACACCGCCTCCGTGCTCACTCTCGTCATCCTCGTCCACCAATGACAGTAGCAGTAGCAGCGACGACGAGGCATTATTGGAAGAGCAAGACGAAGCCACTCGGATCGCTGCCGAAGCACTTGCGGCAGCTTCGGCCGATGCACATCATCGCGCAGCACAAGAAGAGCAGCAACGAAACAATAATCTCGTGTCACTTGTGATGCAAAACAAAAAACTCTCCACTTCTTCCGGACTCGATCATTCCAAGTTTCTCACCAAAAATGCTCACATCAAACGACCACGGAATGCTTGGATTCACGTATGTTATTTCCTTCCTTCGCGACGAAATTTGTGTTCCAGTCCTTTAAACCTTTTTTTTCTCACCCCGTTCGTCTCATTAGTTCCGATGCCACTATGGTCAGGCACTCAAGTCCCAGGATCCCACGTTGCGTGCCGAAGAGATCTCCAAGTAAGGATCAACGTGCGCTTCAAAGTTGTGTGTATTTCTCTATATTGATTAATTATTTGTTTTATCAAACATAGACGTGCATCGCGGCGTTGGGCTCGTTTGACGGAGAAAGAAAAGAAACCATGGCATGATCTGGCTGAACAAGAAAAGATTGCACACAAGGAAGCTTTCCCAGAGTACCGCTACTGTCCCAAACGCCATTCATCTGCATCTTCCTTATCATCATTTTCTTCCTCATCTCTCGCCTCGCCTTCCTCCACTGGAGCAGGAAACAACACTCTGATGTTTGCAGCAGATACAGACGGAGATGCTGCAGCGGACGGTCAACTCCGTGGTGACACGAGCGGTCATCGGTACAAGAAGGCCAGGCGACGAACAAAGTAAGGAAACAGTGGTCCGCCCTCTGTTTCACATAACAACAACACGAAAAAAATATTCGGGAGGTATCAAGTTACCTCTCCGTGGATACCATAGTACTTTTCTTATACCTCGGTTTGCTGGTTGGGATTTCGTTCTCTAGGTCTTAAAAACACACACACACACACACACGTACACGCACACATATCACACGCGCACATTTAGGCCCTTTTTTCTTATTCTTTCTTTAACCCTGTTGTTTTTGATTCATTTTTTAGAATCTCTTCTTTTTCACATTGCAATGCTGTTATGCGCACAGTTCTTTGTATGTTTTTCTTTTCTTTTCTTTTCTTTTCCTTCTTTTTATTCTTCCCGTTCTTTAACTCAAGCATCTGACAAAAATGACTTGGACATAAAAAAAGTTTCTCATTCTTCCTATACATTGCCCATTGTTTCAGCTAATAGTGTTACTGAATGTCGGTTACCCAACCTTGTTCTGCAACCTTGAGTTTTCGTGCTACTTGACCATTCATGTTGTCTTTTTTCATTCCTGTGATACGTTCATGCAGCAAGTCCGAGCATGGTGCACAAATAACACATTCATTCACTTCAAACAAAGCAGCCCCTGAATTTTCGATTTCCTACACCGCTGCCATGTTTGTCTATCAGCCTTCCATACAGACACATGCGAACTGTAAAATACAGAACATTCATAGTAATAAGCGTCCCGCCACTTTGTTTCCCGTTAATCATTTATCTCTTTTCATGAGTGATGGTTGCTGCGAACGTTGCAACAGGTCTTACAAGGAAAGATCTAGCCTCTATTATACGATCCCATATCAACGAGGCTCCCATTGCTGTGTTTGATTGGTCAGCTACTCTGCTTGGCAGCTTTATTGCCTACTGATTGAAAACTTTTATATTCATTACATATCACTGCCTTCTTCTTTATCTGCTTTGTAACCGTAAGCAATTACATACTGTCTATTCAAGGAAAGTTCCTCTTTTGTTGTTATGCTCCTTGCCCGCCGTGCACCCTTCTTTCTACCCCTGCAGTTACGTAAAGTTGCCCAAATAGATCTCTTATCATGTTTTATATATCCTGGAGATATCGCTCTCTGCACTTGTACTCTAACGTACTGAGACAGTGAATGGACCATTTTCTAAGACAGGAATATGCAAATTGATCGCCCTCTTCACAATAGAACGAATGAACGTGTCTAAAGCGAATCCTTGGGTGTATGTAGTTGTGAAGAAGATCTTGCGCTGAGCATCGAAACCAGTCTTACAAGCTTTTGCAGCATCAACAGCGGCAGCAGCACAGCAATCAGGGGGGACGGTTTTGTGCTGAATATGTTGCTATACTATTATATCAAACGTTATTTGCCAGGCTCTCAGAAGCAGAAGTGATACATGCTCTATATACATAAACGCCCCTGTGCTGCCAGGCAGTCCTTTGTACATTTACATCAAAGTACATAGCGATAGCAAAGAAGGATGCTGACTATCATCTTGTTAGTCAAACATATAAATCATCAAATAAAGTACTTTCTATCAACCATTTTAGATCGATTTATGCGCTCGTTTCCATATTAGAATAGTCATCGTAAAATGTGATGCAAACGGCGAGTGAGCCCCCCCCTGCGACCGTTAGTCCAGGAGATCCACCACACTGCACTGCAGTTTCTTGCAACCTCCTTCTGATTGAAAATGCACGTCTATACTGATAAAGGTACCATGCAGCAATGCTATCATGTATGTAGTGGCGAAAATCACTGACTAGGCATGGCGCGTTCTTTTATAAATATAGTGTATTGATCACCTCTGTTCGCTTTCTAGACTTTGGCACTTTCCCCTTTTTCTTCTTTTATTTTTTAATCAACTATTATGGGACACTACTCAAAGGTTGCTGCCTTGACAATAATTTTTGGGACATGGAGCTGTACAGCTCAGACTATAGCTTCAACAAGCAGCAGTGATGCGAACAACAATTTAGCCGGTAGCAGTGCTGTTGCTGAGGCCACGCTAGCATCTTCGTCCGCATCCTCCAGCGGTCAAGGTGCCCTACCTGCCTCCTCTGCTGTTGCGGAAGCGACACCCTCTTCTTCGTCCGGGCTCGCGCCTCAGCAGTCTCCAGCGTGGCTTTCCTCGGTCACTCCTTTGCCCAACAATGTTCAATCGTATCCAGCAAATGACGCGAGTATTCCGACAGGCCCCCTCGACAATGTCGTATCCATCAATGCACAGGCTTATCCCGCTCCTTGGGCTTCTCCTCCAACCGATTCACCGGATGTGCAAGCAGTGATAAAAGCCATTGACTGGTCTCAAGTTCCACAGATTCCTGTCCGGAAAGCAGGCTCCGATGGTTCCGTGAGCGTCCAAGGCTACGACTCAAATGCTGACCCTGACTGCTGGTGGACAGCAACTGGATGCACTCAGCCAAAGATCCCAGGTATTCCTGAAGATGTACGAAACTGCCCGAGAGTAGGCGACTGGGGATTGGTAAGTATGCTTTTTTCTAAATTATATTTTGGCGCTTTTTGGCGCGCAAAGTTCTACAGTGCCTGCAGGTTATCACTAAACGTTACTAACAACATTGGTCTGCAATTGATAGACTTACGACGATGGTCCACTTACTCAAGAAGGGGGCGGCCAGTACGCCGAGCCTCACTTGTATGATTTCTTGGCACAGCAAAAGCAGAAAGCCGGCTTGTTCTGTAAGTTGTACTGCTTGTTTCTAGCAAAACCCAAAAAAGCAGACAAATTGATTAATTGTTTATAAACCAGACATTGGGTCAAATGTAGTAACTGCTCCCGCAGCTGCGCAGCGTGCATTGGCAGATGGCCACACAATATGTCTTCATACTTGGTCGCATCCTTCCATGACAGCTCAAAACAACGAGCAAGTCGTGGCTGAACTGTATTGGACTCTTCGCGCGATCAAGGAAGTGACGGGTGTCACCCCTCGTTGCTGGCGACCTCCCTACGGCGATGTTGACGATCGCGTCCGTGCTATCGCTTGGCAAATGGGTCTTTCTACTGTGCTTTGGGACATGGATACTTTTGATTGGAGCATGACTGCAGATCAAAGCACTCAACAAAAAGTTGACGATTCCTTTACCAACTGGATAGCTGCTCGAAAGAATGGCTCAGATAACGCCAGCGGCCACATCGTGCTGCAACACGAGCTTAATAGTTACACAGTTTCCAAGGCAGAGAAGTGGTTACCGGAAGTCAAGCAAGTATTCAACGTTGTACCCTGGAACCAATGTATGAACATTGCACAGCCGTACTGGGAACAGAATTTTGTCTATCCCTCCGAAAGCAATCTAAACCCGCAAACTTCGCAGGTTGCCAATGCAACCGTGCCCAGGGTTTCGGCCAGTGCAAGCATCGAAGCCAGCAATGTAAACATTTCTACAGCGTCTGCCCTGCATGCCCGTCGTCAAGCAGATACTGTGAATCTGCTTTTCATTGTTTCCCTTTTTGCATTGTTCTTTATTTACTTCTGAAGTAGTAGTACTAGTAGCATAATTCTCTCTGTTGTTCTGTGTGTGGGTGTATACCTAAGCATAATTCTCTGTTTTCTTTAGTGCGTTGTCAATGATAATAAAGAAAACTGTCGAACGAAAATCGTCGGCCAAAAACGCGGCAGAAACTACTGGATTTCAAGTGGAGCTCGTAAAGAGTTGCCTTGCAAAGGACATACTGACCCTCCTCTTTCGACAACGTACGCCCTCTTTCTCTGTTAAACATCAATGACCAATTCATACAGCCTGGCCGACTGCTCTAAAAAGCGTGTTTGCTACTTTTATGATCGTAAGCTTCCTGTGCGCCCCTGAGTGGCAACGATCAAGACAAAAAGGTTAATCGAGATCATTAAATGCGTCCTTGCTCAATGTAGACGACGTTGGCAATTTCAGCTATGGTCCAGGCAAGTGCTCTCAACAGGCTCCTTGCTTTGCTTTCTGCATATATCTAAGACGAATTTTTACAGGGCACTACATGAAACCAAAGCGAATGCACATGGTCCACAACATGGTTGTCAACTATGGTCTCTACAAAAAAATGGATATTGTCGTGAGTAGCAACAAATGTTAGGATTAGATCTCTTTAATTTTCGATTAATGATTTTCAATGGCATGATAGAAACCTGTGCGGATGACAGCTTTTGAAATGACACGTTTCCATTCGGACGAGTATATCAATTTCTTACAGCATGTAACACCCGATAATGTGGAGCAGTTGGCTATTCAGCACGGTGGATTGGAGCAAGGAATCGCGCGATGTAAATATCTGATACGTGATCCAGTCCGCACTCTGCTTTTCCTAACGGATCGAAATCATTTCTAGTCAACGTGGGAGAGGATTGTCCGGTCTTTGAAGGTCTTTTCGAGTTCTGCTCCATATCAGCAGGTGGCACAGTTGGTAAGGGATATTGCTGATGTCTGCATGGGATTCGTTCAAAGGTTAATTTTCTGTGTGTAGGCGCTGCTAACAAACTACTAAGTGGAGAGGCGGATATTGCAATTAATTGGTCTGGCGGCCTTCATCACGCTAAAAAGACCGAAGCTTCTGGATTTTGCTATGTGAATGATATCGTACTTGGAATTCTAGAACTTTTGAGGTGAGTGCTACTAAAAATGACAATGAAATATTGCGACTGAATATTGTCATAACAGATACCATCAACGTGTACTTTACGTTGATATTGATGTACATCACGGAGATGGTGTAGAGGAAGCATTTTATACTACAGATAGAGTCATGACCTGCTCATTTCACAAATTTGGCGAGTTCTTCCCGGGTACAGGCGATATCAAGGTACGCTAACATATTTCCCATCTATATCGCTGTGAATTTTTCAGAGATGAACTCATTCGATGATTTCTTAGGATACTGGCTTAGGGAAAGGAAAACATTACGCCGTAAATGTTCCACTGAGAGATGGTATCGATGACGAAACTTACAAAAGCATCTTTCGACCTGTAAGTTAGATTATACTTTAGCTCGGATATTGCTAATGAGTAACGCGCTGCATAGATCATCCAACGCATTATGGATTGGTATCGGCCTGGCGCCGTTGTATTACAGCTTGGTGGCGACTCGCTAGCCGGAGACCGGTTAGGTTGTTTCAACCTGTCTATGCGCGGACATGCTTCCTGCGTCGAGTTTCTAAAATCTTTCAACGTGCCCATGATCATGGTCGGTGGCGGTGGATACACTATTCGTAATGTAGCGAGAACATGGACATACGAGACGGGTCTCGCAGTCGGTGAAGATCTGACAACAGGTGAATATTGGTATTACCAATGCTTTGCCATCCTGATACTAGACTATGGGTTTATCGACATTGCTTTTTTATAGTGGAACTTCCATATAACGATTACTTTGAATATTACGGACCCGAGTATAAACTGGACGTACCATCCAATAACATGGCAAATCACAACACACGTGAATACCTAGAGAAGATCACGTAGGTCTAACATAAACTCGATTTTCGACTTTCAACTGCTAACCGCTCTTTATATGTGACAGTGCAAAGATCATCGACAATCTTAGACATTTACCATTTGCACCATCCGTACAAATGCAGAGTGTGCCACGAGATATTGACATGGACATTGATGGAGAAGATAGCGAGCACGACGAAGCCGATTTTAGGCAAACACGTAGGTTCAGTCAACGCAATCTCCTTCTATTATCGTGCACTGAAGACCTCACGCTATGGATATTTAGAACGACGTCGGTTGGAACGTATGGGCATCTTTTTAAAATGATTTTTAGCTTTACTCCTTACCTCTCAGTTATATTTCATTCGTCTTTGCTTTTATCTCTTTTCTTCAATTCATGCGTTTTCTTTTATCTTACAGAACAGTAAACTCACACAATCGCTCACTCTCTGACATACTGTATTTTGAATTTCGCGCTGAACTAAGGATAAAGAAAATTTGACGCATGACTAAAAGATATTGATCAGCGCAGTAGACGTTTTTAAAATTGCTCACTTGATTGTAAGTTT
>KK099960.1:158991-183749 GCA_000611695.1 Rhizomucor miehei CAU432
CGCAAACGATTTGGAAAAATCCAGTACGTCCGTGTTACTCAAATGGACATGATTTTGCTCGAAATTCAAAATAATTAAGTGCCCCGATTTTCAGCTTCTTTCTTTGCATAACATGTCTTTGGAAAAATGGGTCATTGACGAGCTCAGTAAATTTCTCGGACTCGACGACGAAACCTTGAAAACGGCGGTTGTACCGTATCTATGGACTCTCAAAACTCCAGACGCCTTGTCAGAACACTTGATGGTGAGCGATTCTCTCGAGATCTTGAAATCGACTCTTGGAGAATATCAACTAAAAAAGGGAGGGCAAACTTTTAGAGTATGCTTGGAACCAGCAGCGACGCACTCTCCTTCATAGAAACTTTCACAGCTAGACGTTTTGAGGATATCAAACAGCAACAGCAAAAGCAATTTGAATTAGCAGAGCAGCAGTCTATACCGCAGCAGCAGCCGACAGAGCCGCAGCATTTCCCTTCACTTCCCGTATCAGAGTCGAGCAGCAGAGCTAGTTGGCCAGCCAACATTAATGTGTATATGAAGAAAGGAAATGAAGGCAATTACTACACTGGGTATGTGTTCC
The DNA here is from genome assembly GCA_000611695.1 of Rhizomucor miehei CAU432. NCBI lineage: Eukaryota > Fungi > Mucoromycota > Mucoromycetes > Mucorales > Lichtheimiaceae > Rhizomucor > Rhizomucor miehei. The sequence goes on from KK099960.1 coordinate 159,572, forward strand.
AGGGCGCAACGTTGTCCGCTAGATCAATTCTTTTAATATACTTATACAGAGGGAAATCTCAAAAGTCGAAAGCTGGAAAAGGGCCCGGAAAGATGACAGTGTCAATACATCGCCATCCAATAGCAGCAGTACAGCGACAACGTCTGAGCAACGTACAGAAAAGAAGAAAAAGAAGAAGAAGAACGAAATGACATTGGAAACAGCGCTTAAAGAGCTGGATATACAGGCATCCGAAAGAAAAGGCAAGCGTCGACCATGTCAATGTCAAGGTATATATTATTTAGTTATTTATTGAATTTCAATTGCATCTACATATATATATATATAATATATATATTAATGCGCTTCTAGCAACAAAACATCCATTGCTTACTGTTGCACCAAATTGCCTCAATTGTGGCAAAATCATCTGTACCCTGGAGGGCGTGGGTCCATGTACATTCTGCGGGACACCAGTATTATCCAAAGAACAGATGGTGGCGCTCGTCGCCGAAGCGAAAAGAAAACGTGCCGAACAAAAGCAGCTTCAAAATCAACAAATGCAGCAAAGAAAAGCAAAAGCAGCAGCTACACCAGCCGTTGCTTATGCAGCCAAAGTTAGCGGAGACATAATACCTCGGATGGCGTACCAGGAGCCAACTTTTGATGATGCAAAAGAAGAAGAAAATCGCAGACGAGCTGAGCAGCAAAAGGAGAAATTGCTGGAGTTTCAGAGGACGAGTGCAAAGCGCACTACAGTCATCGGTAAGTCAAGCCCCAAAGATTTTGTTTTATAGCTTTCTTCTCCCCGCTGATACGAAAACGTATTAGATCAAGCAAGCGACTTTATGCTACCTACCGATCAATTTAATCCCTGGCTGACTCCACAAGAGCGTGCGCTGCAAATGAAGAAACAGCAAGCGAATCTACAAAAGCTTCAGAACAGGGACAGTAGCTCAAGGAGAAGAGTGATGACTATCGATATCCAGTCAAAGCAAGTCTCTGTTGCAGAAGCGAGCTCATCAGAATCAGACAGTGAGCCTGAAGAATACCCTGAAGCTCAGCATCTCCAGCACAAACCAGAGAAAGCGGAAGATGGTTCAGCTGGAACATATGCCAGTAATCCATTGCTTAAAGGCATTGCTCCTCCGAAATTCATTGGCAAGCATACTGAAGGAAAAGGTCAACGGCGACGACGGAAACAAAGGGTGCAATACGATGAAGAAGAGCTTTACGATGATTACCTATATGCATCTAGTATCGCAGACAATAGAGATATAACAGTAGAACCCATTACATGCAAAGTTGAATATCAAGAGAATTCATAAAGCATTTTAGAGTTCAGCTACCAATTGGTCGATCAGATAGCCCTTTTGCTTTATCCAGTATCTCCCCTTGTCTTTTCTACGTTGCCCATTCCACTGCAACAAGACCATGTTTAGGAGGGCATTTCACTCCAGCAGCGTTGCTTTGAAACGAAAGAATCACTACGATGTTTTGAAAGTGCATCGTCTTGCTGACAAGAACACAATCAAGAAGCAATACTATAGACTCTCCAAACAATACCACCCAGATCTAAACCCAAACAACGCCGAAGCTCATAAAAAATTCCTGGAAGTGAATGAAGCATACGCTGTGCTTGGCAACGAAGCATCTCGACGGCAGTATGATTACGAAATGGACGATCGGCCCTCGAGTTCAGTAGGCAACGCACCTTTCCGCACGGGACCCTCCGCTTCTTGGCACGGGAGAGCACGTCGAGCAAGAGCCACAGGATCGGCAAGCGCCCAGGCACAAGCAGAAGCGATGCGAAAGCAGTGGCAAGCGTTCAATCAACACAATAGTTATGCAAAACGGTACGAGGCCGAAGAAGAGCGACGAAAAGCGCGCCTGTCGCAAGCGGCAGAGCGTCGGCGAGCTGCAGGATTCGAGGAACCAGATCCTACACTGAAACATGATCCATCCCGGTTTGAAACTGTGTGGGCGCGGCTGTGGAGGCTCGGGCTCGTTCTAGCAGGCATCGCCTATGCAACACAAAGATTATACCAAGTGAAAACCAATGAAAATCGTACCAGTGACATAACACATCCTTCTCCTTCCGCACAAACTCTTGTATATACGGTTACTTGTATCCAATTTTTATCCACACAGACGCTCCATCCCGACACCTTACGAAGATTATATCAAATTCGGCCTGCAGAGCACAAAAGAAATCCTGGTGCCCCCATACCAAATACCATGAACCGAACGCAAAAAGACACACCTGGACAGTCAAGGGTTGTGGAAAACAGTACGCCCTGGAACTTATAGAGGAACGCGATGCCCCCAAACTAGAGGAGAATACATAGAAGTTTCATAACGCAGCTCAAGAAAGGAATAGATTAGCTCTCGTACATGTCATCCTAATCATATGGAAATAGTATTCTCGCAATCGAACATTCAATTTGTGACTCTCTGGACCGAAATTTGGCTGATGTCCAGTATATCTGCAGCGTCAGATTTCTGCGAGATTGGCATCTCGAAAAGTATATATCGTACATAAGCGTTTTCAGCCTCACCTCGTCTCACCTCGCCACGGGCTCATGCCGAAAATCCTTCACGTCAAGTATTGCTGTCACGTTTTCAAGTGCACGCCGAGCACTGCGACGAAATTACGCAGTCATTTATCTTCCTGGCGTACCACCTGGGAAAAGGCGCTTTGATACGGAGTCGTTTGTCTACCGACCTTAAGGTACTGCAATCGCACATCAAGGATGCACACATGAAGCAAACCGAATTTTAGACTGAAAACTCAGGCGCTATACAAAAGTCTCGTGGCAAATGCGAATTAGCGAACAGTTGAATCGCTTTTACAGCAGGATTCTTCCGCTCCGTCTATCCTATCTCAACCAGTTGTCGAGTGATGCATCCAAGACCGGCTTTGCCGACTAGTGCACCATCCCAAAGTTATGCTTTGCTTTCATCATCCATTCACCGTACACTACAAGCAATTTCCGATCTCTCTCTCCCTCTTTATACTCGCTTCTCAACCTTCAAATTTCAGCTTCTGTATAGATACACAAACCATCTGCTAGTTATGGCGTCTTATCCTTCATCATAAAATAACTTTGCTTCATGCGAAAGGTTTCCAGCATAACAAATGGAATAATGATATCTTGTAGCGATCTCTCTCTTGCCTTCTCTCTTCACCGTTCATAAACCTTCATTCGAGTGAAGCCCTTACCTACTTGCTTTTCGCGTACATGATATGTATATCGCTCCCCTTCCTCAATGGACATCTCAAAATATCAAGGAGATTTGGGGTGATAGTAAAGCGCGTCTCGAGATAGAAGACATATTGTCCTTCCATCAAACCCTTTACGATATTGCCAATAGTGGCAGGAGCACGAAGGGTAGATACAGTAGTATCCGACCAGACCATGTCATTCAACTTGGTATCTCTTTAGGCGGTGTCTGCATACAGCAGCGCCCCTGGCGCGGTGTACAGCAGAACTCTGCCGTTGTTTTTTATTTTTTCTACTTCGCTACGTCGAACATTTTTCTAAATAATGCCGGGATATCGCGCGTCCTTTCTATCGCACTGAATAAAGACTATCACAGAAACCATACCAGCGAATAGTGCTACACAGGCAACTTAAGAAAAATAAGCTGACCTTTCCATATTTGTGAGTTGCAGCTCAAATCCGGAAGGAGACATTTCTTTTTATGAGGATAATCACCCAATGTAGACTAATGCTGCGATCAGCAAATGCTAATGATTTCAGACTTATCGAATATTTTGCGTTGCTATCTGCAGTTAAGATCTCTAGGAAACATGATACTTACAATGGCCAACTCTTGTTGAAAAAAAAGACGTTGGTATGATAATTACATTATGTCAGCATTATTTATATATTCTACTTTTCTTCTAACAATTACAGCCAATGAACTCCTTTAGCCTCTTTCGCAGTTGCATTGTCATTTCGTTCTTGAGCCTGTCCTTTGTACGATAGGCATAGTATAGTAAATCTTCCCAAAATGCACGATCAAGGATGCCAGGACGGAGTTGCGTTGCAGCCGACTCGTACGTATGCTCTATGTCAGCCGTCGCCTTTTTGAGTGCCTCGTCGATCGAGATCTTCCAGCTTAGACCGTTCTCCACAGAGTCCTTTGCAAGATCTTGAAGCGCCAATTCTGTGCTTGTCACAAATTCTTGTTCAATTTGCTTGATCTGCATGGTGATAACCGACTCTATATCCTCAAAAAGTCTTCGCAGTGGACCCGAGCGGCTGGCCGTCTGCAGAAAGAGCTTTTCAAGATCTCTCCTTCTAAGATTCATGACATCCTCGACTGTTTTTAACACTTTTTCGGTCGTAGAGTCCAGGTGCTGCTGTGCAAGATTTCTATCTCTGCAGCGGCAAAAAGGAATGCCTTTGCTGTGAGCTCTTTTGCCTGCGTGAAGTAGGTTACGAAATCATCGCGCTTTTGCTCAAGGATGCTTCGAAGCGGTCTTGTCGTATCTTCGATACTGTCGAGGAATTTGCGTCGTCGCATTTTGAGCGTAGACCCGATCTCTGTTGCTGAACCATTGGATTCCTTTGGCTGTTCTAGATGCCACACAGAGTAGTAAAGCTGCATAATCGGCTCCTTCAGGCGTTGCACAGTGCGCTTCAAATCAAAATAGATGTCGTCAAAGGTCACTGTTACGATTCGTTTTCCATGCGTTTCCATTTCAAGTTGTGCAACTGCTGTTAATAAATGTAATCGTATCAACGCTGCATCCACGTGAGCTTTTAGGTCGGAAAAGTACTGATTGATGGTTGGCAATAGCGGAGCAGGAGAAGCTGAATGCGTTGTATCTGTGACAAAATGTGTTTCTAACAAGTTAAAGTAAGTATACGTTATTCATTGTCACAGAGGTCGGCACGAATGCGCTCTCTCAAGAGTATCTTCCTCTTTATCGTCCGAAACCAGGTCTTGCTGGGACTCGTGTTCCGCTGAACAATCATTGCCGTTGAACATACGGACGCCAAAGCTCAAGAACGCAAATACGTGCCAACCTGTGAATGTCAACCAATCAAACCAGTGTACCTGCGGGAGCATCATTGGTAACTAGAGGTGAAGCAACGATATTTTCGTCCGCTATGCTAGTCTGGAACCGGAAACGCTTGGATGAATATCCACGAATTAAGTTTTGTTTCCTGGCCTTGGATGTATCTTACTGCTGAAACTTGTAAAATAATGATAATAGGAGAGCAAGACAAAGCAGGCTTGTTCGTTTGATAGGGTTTCGCATAACAATGTATATTTTGACAGAAAAAGGAGAGAAGTACGTGGCGCGTGTTTTCCAGCAAAGAGATGATTTTTTGATACTCAGCATGCGTGTGACACAGTCCGCGACGCACCGACCTTTCAGCTGCTTTCGATAACACGCGCAAACATATTACACTCAAACCACCAAGAGTATTTATTGTTCTTTCTTGCCAATCAAATCCGATGCAAACTCTCCAACTTTTTCACGCAAATGCTCTGCCTTGCGGTCGATATCTGTCTGTGCCTCCAAAAGGTATGGTCTTAAAAAGTGGGTATAAAGAGTTTCTGCTCCCTGTAATAAGGTCCACCACTTGTCAGCACATATTTAAGGAGCTTACTCATGTATAGAGGACTCTTACCCTGAATTGCGGAAGTGCCAACCAAAGGACAAATAATGTCTTGAAAAGGAAGTAAAAAGGTACCCAGAACAGCAAGATGTCAGAAAAGTATTCCACAATCTGTACAAATCCAATAACAGTCCAGTAAGTGAGCCATTGCTTGTCATCATATGGGCTGGGAGTTTCAATTGCTTTAAAGGAGGCATAGGCTATGTCAAAATTTGTATCGAATGCATGTATGAGTGACAGATACTTGACTGAGAGGTTTGATGGCAAGTTATTGCTGCCTACTTACCGGGATACACCCAAGAGATAAAGTTTGTCAAAAGCTGACCTGCCAAGTCAAAGATTATCATCAAGACGACCAATCCGGCGACTCCGAGTGCTGCGTAAGATTTGGGAATGCCGGTTCTACGTTCAAACTCGTTGCAGTACTTGAATTGACCTAATCGAGTATCCAACTGGTCAAGCGTACGACTGAATCGAGCTTGTAAGTTTTCCTTGTACTCGTTGCTTTGTGCGGTCATAATGATCGATGGGGAAATTAAAAGGGAAATAAAGAGAAGGAGAAAGAGGAGAAGAAGAACAAGTCTTTAGGAAAAGGCAGAGTTTCCCGGTTCCTTTAAATTTTCTGCAGCTGAGCCTGTATCCCATTTAGCCGTTGAAGAGCAATGAAACGGCCACATATTCCGTCCTTGTCAGTTCTACCCAAAGCGGCTCTTTCAAATGCTTGGCACCATTTGCCGCGTGCATAGTAGTTTAAGTTTATTTTTAGATATTCTAGTAAATTTCGTCAAAAGGTCGAGTATCTGCAAAGCAGCTGTCAAATACACTTGAAACTGCTCGTTCTGCCTCCTCTTTTGATGAACATGAAGGGTTCTCCATGACTGACAATACAGCTCTCCTCTTCACGCACGCCTGATGCTGCTTTGTAAATGTAAAGAATCCTCGTCTAACTTCCCTCGACCAATTGCAGTCGCCACTCAAACTCGCTGCTCGGACCTTTATATTAGGTGTTAAGTAAACAAACATTTACACAGGCCATCTATCACATATTTACCTCACTGCAAGCATGATGTCGCAGGTTAAACCAGTCAACTTTGAATCTGTAATGGTCATACATGTGTATCATCTCATGAACCATCGTATGTTCCTGAATCTGCCTTGTGTTTGTTCGGTTGGCACATAGTAAGATGCCTGCTTCTGGCGAAAAGCCGCCAGACCGATTGTCGCATGGTGCGCATAAGAAGTCGTCCTTTGTCAATTCTCGACCAACTTTGCGAAGGTTGTCAATCATAAACCTGACAGACGGACCTGTCCAAAGACTTTAGTCGTTGCTATGGTAAACAAACTATATTCATATATGTATATAGAAAGCACTCACTGTTCTTCATTAAACTGTCTCTCCACATTTCGCAGTTTTTGCATTCGACTTGTTCAATTTCTGCGTCTAGTTGTTTGCGGAATGTTTGCCTCTCTTCTTCTGACATGCCGAGTCCTGTAATGTATTGTAAAGACTTGCGCCATCGCTCAAACTTGCGCATATCTTTCAGGGAGGGTGCTGTTTCTGCTTCATGGTTCGTTGTGCCTGCACTGTCTGCCATTGTGGTTCGTTATGGTTGTAAGGACTGTGGCTGGTGTCGAAGCCAGGGACAGGCTACATTCAATTAAACTCATGCCGACTAATACTCAGAGATTACTTTCCCTTCCTTCCCTATTTACTTCCCAGTTCTGCTTACGCACCCCACCTTCCGAGAAACTCCCCAGCAGAAAGGATGTAGAATGGTGAGTCTTGTTGCAGATGAATCCATATATTATCAATGGAGCGAAATTTCCAGAAAATACCATACATGGACTATAGGCTCATGCTCTTGTCCTCCAGACTGAGGTGCAATTCCATTCTAATGCGCTTTGACAGATTTATCCAGCAAAGACTGTTCATCTACTTCTTGTAGGATCATCCAGAGCTTTGCGGTATGTAACAGATAATTTTTCTGCAAGGAGACTTCAAGACCATCGAAAGCTCGATTAGTGGAAAAGATAGAATACCTTCGTAATCGTGCTGTTCCTTATTCGATGGCTTCCAACTTTGAATCTAAGCACAACATGTAATCTGTGCGGAGGCGACAGCTTTCACGGATGACCGTTCTTGACAGCAATTGCCAGCGTTTGGATACAGCAGCACTGCAGTACGGTCTTGTTCATTTATTGTAAGCTAAACATATACTTGCAATGCTCACTTATGCTTTTTACCTTCATCCACACTGTTTCATTGGTGAGTAGTTTTCATAATACAAATAAAAGGAAGGGAAGAGAAAGAAAAAGAAATCGCTTTTATCCTTTTTTACGCGTCACAAATACGACTCTCTTTATTGTTGGAATTCAGTTTCTGTGAGGCTATGTGAGCATCTTCCTGCCTTAATAAGCTTGCACAGCATTTTATTGGAATAAAGAGCTGTCCTGTCCTCCAAATATAAACTTACATAAACCAACTTGGGCTTTCCTTACTTTTATTTCGGCTGTGTTCGATAAGTATTTCTGAAGAGTCTCTGTGGCATCCTTGCTTCATGGCGCTCCAAAAGGCTTAAAACGTGTGCACGATCCTGAGAGTCTGGTTCTGAGGGAACACAAGCGACATGGCCCCAGCGCACCGAGAAAAAAAAACCTTTGCCACGGCTCACGTGAGCCGGCTAAATTTGCCCTCTCTTGGCCTGCATGGCTCTTTCCTTTCCTTCTCCACTCCTTGATTCCCCTGTCTTCATGAGCCAGTCCTGTGGTGTGCAATCACCCACCGACAATGTACCTACGCAGCAACGAAGGGACTTTGTACTTATTAGCGAATTTTCTGAACTGGAGGGGCCGTTGCCACTGGCTGTCGTGGCGGAGGATATTTACATCGACTTCAAGGAAAAGCCGGAAGCCTTGAAGGAGTTGGGTCTTGATCAATTCGATTTCAATACGCTAGTTTTGCGTATCGTGTCGGTCGACCAGACAACAGCAAACTTTGAGTAATTATTCTGGGTGTTTCTTCTCCTGTGTAGTTTGATACGGCCGCCTTCATGCATGGAATTCTAGACAATTTGACGTGGCAGCAGCCCGAACAGAAGAAAACGCCACACAACAACAATCCGAAACAACACGCCAATGCATCTTTACCATTCCTGACGATACCCAGGTGTATTCCAGCGACGCTGATACCCAGGTCTATGCCTTTGTAAGTCGAGTGGTGATGTGTTAGTTTTGTTGTAAATGACATGCTAAAGAATGACGACTTTTCTGCCACTTCTTTTCTTTTCACCAGACACACCATTTGACCTTGTTTGATGTGAACGCCCGAGGCTATGTGCATCCGGTCGCGCTATCCTACATCACCTCCGATTCCGAAAAAATCATAGCTAGGTTCGATCAGTTTATGGAAAGGTTCAACGAGGTAAACGCTTTGCATGCTACAGAGCCCAGACTGCGGGGGGAGAAAGGATTTGGTTTGGACCTTAACTATTTGGGCTTTTACGCAGGTTGCACGATTACTGAAAAGTGGCAACTATGCTAATTTCTCGCTGGATCTAAAATACCGCCTACTCGACCTAAAGCACACAGAGGCAATTCTGCAATTGAATGAGACAAATAAGCCTCAGTCACTTGAAGCTGTTCGGCAGTCAGCAACAGCCACAAGGCTCATGATTGATGTGGTTGAAAGCTACATTGCTCAGCTGAATGATAGCCGAGAATCCCAACAAGAGCAACAACAACAACAACAACAATTGTTGCCTACTATCCAGCTCCAAACGAATCGTCCAAACACGCCGGAATCGTCTAGCACCCAGCTTTCACAGGAAACCGGAAAGAATGACAGCATGACGTCTACGACAGTAACAGCGAGCTTGCCGTCACCACCATTGGCAATATTTGCTCAACAAGGTCACGCGAACGAGCAACAAGACAACGCACCAGAACCGGACAAGTCATACAAGGTAATATGAAAAATGAAGCGTCCCATCTCCGATAGTGCTTTATCTTGATTTATCTCCCTTTTTTTTCCACACTCTTGCAGCCAAGCTTTGTCGACATTGAGCATCCTGTGGCGCATTTTGAACGGCGATTGCGATCGGTAGCACAGCTTTGTCGAAACTCACGAAAAGGGAAAGGTCTGGATGAAACACGATCTGCTATTCCCCTGGTTTCCAGCATCGAACCAAAACAAAATGAAGATCTATCATCCAAAGTCACAATCTCCAAGGCTGTCAAAGATAACTTATTTACCGAGGCCATGCAGCGGCTAGGCGATATGACGGCCGAATTTGGAGTGAACAACGAAGTTTTGGAAATCATCGACGATGGACGATTATTACTTGAACCACTATCGTCTACTGTATTTATTGGAGACAGTTTTGTGATCAATATGGATAATCCACAGCCTCGAGATGCTCTGATGGCATTTGACAACACGGATAAATTGCATGCAGCTGTAAAAGGAGACGCGTCTTTTGAATCGATACCACGCACACTTGTCCCTCGTTCGTGGTCTTCCAATATCCACCGTGATCACCATCAACAACAACAACAACCATCTCGACAATATATACACATTCTCAAAGCGCTTGATAAAGCATTTGTACATATCGTTTTTTCTTTATTAACGGGCAGGCCTGTGATCATTCTCGGAGAACCAGATAAACAAAGGTATACAGAAAACGCCTACCATCATTTTTATCTAAAAGAACGTACATCCAATTCTAATAATTCATTGTATCCCAGATCTGTGCAGGAAACAGTTGAAGCACTCTCGCTCTTTGTGCCAAGCAATGCTGGTCTGACCGATGCATCTATAAAATCTTGGTATCAAGACGAGGTGACAGAAGAAAATCTAGCAAACACGAAATTACTGGGCGCACAAGAAAAGAATCTGGACGCAAGCGTATACAAGCTGGATATATGTTGTGTAAAGATCCCCGCAACATCCTCCAGCTTGCTCCTCAGTCCACTCTACCTGGAAGGAACGTGGGTCAACCAGATGCATGAAAACCTGAATGTCATGTCGGTAAGGTTCTCAGTTTCGACACAATAATCTTTTATCTGCCATACTGACCCTCGCTCGCATGCATGCTCACAGAGTGACGAAGCCTACGCTGCATCTGTCCAGTCAATTTATACAGACATTGCACTGAAATCGTTTATTTATTATCATTTATATCTCCACAAAGGCCAATCACTATGCGAGTCCAGTTATTTTCCTGGATCACGAAGAATTTCCAACACTGATTCTGATACCACCAATTCGTCCTCATCAGGCAGTCAAATATCGAGGAAATGGAGTGTGAAGCGGATTATGAGCTACCTGCGAAGAATTGAGGAAAGCGAGCATCCGCCATTAATAGTACGCGAACATGGAAGCTCCAGTGACACAGATGAGGAGTCGGATGAAAGCAATGATAGCAGCGACGAAGGCGGGTACTCGCTCGGATCACCACCGTCTTTGATAGGTAGACGGCGGCAATCCTCATCGTCAGAAACCGCCGACACAAGCTACCATGATGGCTTGTCTCTCAGCGAACGCCGAGGTCGCCGATTTCTGGAAGATCAGCTCAAAGTACACGGAGACGACCAAAGTATATGCATTGTAAGTTGACTTGCCCAACGTCATTCTAATACACTAATAGTTACTGACATTTCTTTTTCCTTTTCTTTTCATTTTTCTCTGTCATATAGTATTTAGCTAACATGTCATGTAAATAATTTTAATAAATGCACACATGTTTCATTTTTCAAGCTCGGTGAATAGTTTTCGAAAGTGAGAGATGTTTACGAAAGGCAATTTAACAAGCTGATCTACGGAGGCCGGGACCATCTGCATCATTGTTTGCTGTCCTTATTCTCGCTTCAACAAATATGGCGATCAAACGGCAAGCCGTATATTTGTTGCTGCCACTGCTGCTATATCTTGCAGGATGGATGATCAAAGCAGTAACTGCACTAAATGATGATGGAACAGTTGCTCTTGATGACGACGACGATGCAGCGTCGCTCCTAAAGAAGAACATATCCGGCTGGCCATACGAGACACCCAAAGCACATGAACCGCCTAGTAACATTTCGGATGCCAGCTTTCATTCGTCATGGTAGATCCTCATGTAATACAAGAGAACAAGAAGCATATCTACGATTATGACCGCGGTCTGCAACATGCACTTTGGTTCTTGAAAAAGAAGGCAGATAGCTATGTGAGCAACACGACGCGGTTGACGGTGGTTGACAAAAAGATTGCTGTTCCAGGAAACGACAAGCACGACTACATGTCGCTGGCACGTTACTTTTGGCCCAACGAATCCAGACCTGATGGATTGCCTTATATTCGAAAAGATGGTCAGGTTAATCCAGAAAGCAAACAAGTGGCAGATTATGCAATGCTTCATGCATTCGTAAGTTACGGGCATTTGTCTACATATTCACTATAGTGGGAAACTGAACTGTTATCTATGTATATATAGGTCAATCAAGTCAAGTACCTGGCACTCGCATACCACTACTTTGATAATCAGACATATGCTTCCAAAGCTATTGAGCGTATCCATGGATGGTTCATTGACGCCGATACGCGCATGAATCCGCATATGCAATATGCGTCTCTTATTCGTGGATACAATACGGGTCGCTCTAAGGGAATCATCGATTTTCACATTGTATCAGAACTGCTGGACTCTATAGCAATACTGCAATCCAGCGACGCATGGAACGTATCATTGACGAAACAAATACGCTACTGGTTCATCTTGTATCTCGACTGGCTCGTCCACAGTCCAAACGGAGTGTACGAATCCCAGTCGCAAAACAACCACGGCACTTACTATGACATTCAACGAGCGTCTATCTATTTGTTTTTGAACCAAACTGATATGGCCAAGCAAGTGATTATGAACGCCACAGCGACTCGAATTGCCCAGCAGATCCTTCCGTCGGGACAGCAACACTTGGAAACTGCCCGTCCCTTATCATGGTTCTACTCGATTTTCAACTTGCGCGGTCTCTTCCAACTGGCACAAATAGCACAAAGATTCGATTTCGACTTGTTTAATTACGAGACCACAGACGGTAAAGGAATCCGAAAAGCGCTTGATTTCTTACTGCCGGCAGCTATCAACGAGTCTGCATGGACATTCAACAATACTCAAGGTTTTGAAGACAGTTATCACCTCATTGAACTACTGGACTTCGCCTACGTCGTATATCAAGATGAAATGTATCTGACGATAGGCAAGCACCTTTCCACCAAGTACGCACACGAATACAATATTTCCAGGTTGACGATGCCCTGGGCGGTATTCGGGGATGAAGAGGTTGATACTTTCCGGCGTAAGCATACGTCCATGTCGTCTCCGCCGCTCTCCTTGCACATCAAAGTGCTTGCCTTCTCCTTTTCTGTGTTTGCACTTTCATTTGCTTGATTGTTTCCTCTAATCTGAACAAACTTTTGCGAACAGTAGTCAATCGTTTTTTATTTACAAAAAATAAAAGGGCATATAAAAGTAATTAAGTTTTATTGTTCTGTGCTTAATGGAGCCATCCATTGGCTTGAGATATTTCCTTTGCATCAGATTCAAGTATATCCCAGATATGTAATATTCGATCTACAGCCTCATCGATGTACGAGGGGTCGCCTAATAGAACTGTGTTAGCCATCAATGAAAGGAGATGATGTAAATATCTTTTTTGGGGGGTTGGGGAGGAGAGACGTCATATGTCATCTCGTGTAGAACAACAACTCACCTTGCTTCAGAACAAGGGTCACTCGCACAGTCTCATTACATGCTGTACTAGGATAGAATGGAGTAATATGACAGATAAAATGTAGTTGATGACGTTTGTAGGATGATGATGATGAAGATGATGCATCTAGTACATTTTAAGGAATAAATTCCAGACAAAAAATACTTAATGTTATGTTCAAGACCTACCTTGAGATAGTACCATGGATCCGTTCCAGACGATTTGTCCATTGGGGTATATACGGCCACTTAATTTGCCATTAAAATGCTATTTGAGAGAAATTGTTGTCAGAAAACCAGTCGTCATCTTATGCAATGTTCCTTATTTTTTTCTTTTTACCTGTTCAAGAACTTGATGGAACTTTCCAGCCGCTTCACATTCATGTTTTACCTTGCGATGGAATGTTTTGACCTAGATCGGGGAACAGCAAACAAACAGTTAATATAGAAATGTAAGAGTGCAGCTAATCTGAGACACATACTCGGGATGAAGTTTTCGTTGTTGTAATACTTTTGTACCAGGCTCTTGCAGCATCAAAGCATCGGGATATCAAAGAGAAGGAGGCTTGGCTGCCGGCTGCATATTCTTGCTCGGCTGCGGAAGAGCTATCAGCGCTCATACGCCGATGCAGCAACTGCATATATGGCAAAGGCGTACGAATGAGAGCTCCATGTACATGTGTAGTACCAGACACGATTGGTGGTACGGGACTTGACAGCCCATCTGCAGCTGTGAAACTGCTGCTGCTACTGTTGCTGCTATTGTTGCACGAGGGTGACCAATGGTGACGATTGAGTAGCAACAACGGGCTGTTGGGCGGTGATCGGCTGCCGCTACTGCTACTTGTGTCGGTACTGCTACTGCTGCTGCTGCTGCCAATACTGCCGCTGCGATGAGATTTTGTCTGTGCTCCCGGTGAAGCTTCGCATGGGTCGATGTTTGTGTTTTCGCCAACGAGACTATAGAAGGAATGAAAAATTAGACAACCATTGCAGCTACATGTATGCATGATGAATTATCACTTTACCATGGTCGTTTTTTCAATAATTCGTTCAGCTCTCCGTTCATGTCAGAGTGCCATGAAATGTCAAAATCGAAGGCAGGGATACTTTTTAAAGGTGTAGGTGACTCATACACGTAGGTCGTACAAGCGATAGTATCAATCGTAGAATCGCATGGAGTTGGTGGTAGATTAGAGATGCTGCTTTTTGAATATCCATGATGATGATGCTTGCAGCAGCTGCTACCGTTATTGTTGGTAGTATGAGGTGTTAACGGTGGAGTCATGGGTGGTGCTGCGATGTAAGACGCGCTTTCTTCGCTTAGAGGTGAAAATGACTGGGACGTCTTCTTTCTTAAAGTCTGTGTTTGTGCCTGCTGGTCTTGCTGTTCTTGTCGCCAGGCACGTTGTTGTAGTAGGCGACAAGTGATCTTGGGAACGTTTGATCTGCGGAAAGGATATGGCACATGAGTTCACCCAGCCTACAATGCACTGTCATGTGGTTCAGCAGACTTACTCGTTACTGGTTAGAGCAGAGATGAGTTCATTCTGAGTACAGTCTCGCCAGAGGACTTTGAGAGTCTCCCAGATCCGACCATCAATGTCAGATGCATTGGATATGACAGGCCGCTCTAGATCAAGATCTCCCACAAAATCGCGGGGTCTGTCATACAATGATAAAGTATCCGGAAAGCGCAGATCAGTTCCGAGGAATGAATGATTAGTGAGCCATGGATGCACTAGCACGGATTCGAGCTATAACAACAGACGAGAACAAAAACAGAGTATGTGTCAGTTGTCGCGGGCATGATAATAATAGCAAGGTTCAGACGCAGCCGTCTGCACATCTTTTCAAAACAATCTCTCACACGCGCCCCGACCTTTTTCACATGATGGGGAAAAGAAAGAAGCAAGATCACACTTACGTTTATGCGTTTAACCGGATCTACAACGAGCATACTCTTGACAAGATCTTTGGCTTCAGGAGATACGGAGGAAGGAAGCGGGATATAGCGGCCCGACTTGATCTTGACCAGTAAACGGCTAATATTGTCGTCGTCAAAGGGGAGATGACCAGCAAGCATGGCATACAGTATAACTCCACAGGACCAGATGTCAGTGGCAGGGCCATGATAATGCTTACCCTAAAGAAGGCAGGTATGTCAGTAAAAAACTGACTGGGTGTAAACAATCATGTAGTCGAGAATGAATTCTCTTACCCTGACTACCTCCGGACTTGCATAGTGGGGGGATCTATAGAGTTTTTTTTTGTATGGAAGAACGTTTTTTCCGTCAGCCCCCATTTTTTGCATGGAGGATTAGATCTTGGAAACTTACCCACAGCTAGTTTGTAACATTGTGTCTGGCTTGTAGATGGTAGCCATGCCGAAATCTGCGAGTTTCAGAGTCTTGTGATCCTTGTCGAGGAGAATATTCTCGGGTTTCAAATCTCGGTGACTAAAGATAAACCGCTTTGTCAATAAGCGCAAACAACAAAGAAATAAAACAAAAAAATATAAACAGTTACCAGATATGATGAGCGTGACACCAGCTTAGAGCTTCAGTAAGCTGCCTAAACAATGACCGTGCTTCTTTCTCGGGAAGCTTTCCACGCTCGGACAAGACCTGGAAGAGCTCACCTCCTTCCATGTATTCCATGACGAAATAGACATTGCTAGAGTCTTGAAGAACTTGGCGGAGATCGACAAGATGAGGATGATGCAGTAGTTGCAGGACGGCAAGTTCTCGTTGTACACATTTGGCCATGGATGACGAAGTGGCGAGTAGATTGCGTGATATGACCTTGATAGCCACCTGCTCTCCCGTGTGCCGATGATACCCCAGTTTGACTCGGCCTACAATACAATATAGATATCGATTAGTGTTTGCCGTTGCTTATTTTTTACTTTCCAGTTTCAAGGACAGTAAGGAGGGCTTGAAGGGTGTGCATGCTAGGAGGGGTAATAGAGACATCTGCAGCAAAAGCGGGAGAATTGGCATAGACAGGGAATCTTGCGTATGTATGTGTATGTGTGGAGTAGCAAGAGGATTGGTACATCTCGATTGCTGTACGTCCGCAGACCCCCGCGCATATCAATGATAATAATTCACATTACAGTTTGGTCAAAAGGAAAAGAGGGCGAGAATCTCATGGAAAAACAAAAGGTAGTATAGAATAAAAGGGGAATAAATGCGGTGAAGAATTAAATATATGGAAATATAGGCGTACATATCGAATACATTTCGTTTGGTCGCCGAGAAAAAAAATAAATAGAGCAGAAGAAAGAAAAGAGATATCTTACCTGATGCTCCACGTCCTATAGTCTTTCCAAGATAATAGTCGCCTATTTCTCGTCGTTTACGAGTATTGTTCTGCGTTCGTTTGTGCAGCTCTTTGCTGGGAAGTTTTGTCGTCGTTGTGGTGGTGGTACGGCGAGTGATATACGTCATGAATGGCATGTTGTGTGTGCTATTAGATGGAAAAAGAAATGGATGGTTCCTACAATAGTATGGTATGATCCGTCGTTGCAATGAATTTATCTTTTTAGTTGGTTGTTATTGTGTGTGCCTGCACAGTATTAGATGTAATAAAATGTACTCGCTAATGTACAAAGGTACGTAAAAGAAGAGGAAGAGGAAATAAAGTAGGTTTGAAAAGGTGCATTTTAAATACAGAATCTCTTTACAAGGCAAAAAGGGGGGAGCAGCATGGGGGAGCACAGGCAAGGAGCTAAAGCAGAACGAATTGCAGAAAGCGCCACAGACTACTTTTTAAGTGAAATTGTATATATTTGGGTATGCAAAGTGGCACATTAAAATTCGCAGCAAGCATGCCAAGGACCGCTCAGCGAGCACTGCCATTGAATGCAACTGCAGTCGATAAGTACAGCTTTACTCCCTATAACAACAGCACTCTGCTTCACAGACTGATCGTCACATGGCACGATTCGAATATCGACCCGTTCCTTCCTGCCAAATGGTAGTTCACATTGGGGTGTCCCACGACGAGCCAGCCGGGGTTACCACGGGAACAAATGACCATGGTCTTTTTTAATTCAATCGGATTCGCTTTATATACAAGATGGCAAGATGTGTAAGAGGGAGTGTGTATGTGTGACGGTTCTGGTATCTGCGCCTGATAGGGTTGGGTTTAGGTTGGGGTACTGAGGACATATGGAATATGAAAATGAACCGCGTAGCCATGGCTGATTGGCCGCCCGCCTGGTGGAATAAAGGAATATGGGCCGGCTGCAGGTGCATGCAGACGGGAATAAACAAGTTTGGTTATAATGATTGTAGCAAGGACGCGAGTCCTACCAGAAAGATGCCGAGGAAGAAATATCGTGGAACTCGCCGAGGGTCTGCCTTGAACGCTTGCGGAAGCATGCTCTACAATTTTTTTACGGATATTTATTTATCTTTAAGAATATGTGAGGAATTTTCTTTATCTCTGAACCGATACTTACCTGAATTGATATGAAGGTCATCATTCCGCTGACGCCGGCGAAAACTATACCAAACAATGTATTTTCACCAGCTTTGCTGACACGGTTCATCATCAATAGGCCAATCACTGCACCCAAGGGTTGCGAGAGACCGCCCATTCCTGCTGCCAGCCAAAATGCATTGCTTCTAGACTTTGTTGCTATGTAGAGTGGTAATGCAATCATAAATCCTTCTATAAAGTTATGTATCGACATGGCGATACAGACACTGAGGCCCAACTTGGCAGATGCTTGGCTTGATATAAACATTATTAACCCCTCTATCGTGCGAATGTTCAGTGCTGTACTATTTTTTGAAACACAAATGAGACGGTACCTGGAAATTTGTGCACGAAGATGGCGATTGCCGTTTGGATGCCGAGCTTAAAGTAATCTTCCTCTTCCGCCTCTGTGGCTGTCAAGCTGGAACCCGAATGATGCGTGTGATGTATTTCATCAAAATAGGCTGTGTCCCTTGCACCGTATTCCAGGTCCCAGGTCTGTCGTCTTAGCAACCGCTCATGTTCCCTGGGCGAGTCAGCAGGATCTTTTAGCGTTTGTATATCGTTTTTCGCCGCTTTCAGACTAGATGGCGTATGTGAATGATCATCATCATCTGATCCGCCACAACTGTGTACTGCTTTGGGTGCGAAACAATGCACGATTCTTGTTATGACAAGGGTGAAACCAACGCCTCCAAAAAAGCAGATGTAGGTCAAAAAATCGGGATCGATTCGTTGCAGTGAGGCTGGAAGAAGTGCTGATAAAGATGAAAAGATCATTACTCCCGAGGCTAGAGCCAAAGACGCTGCAACAAAAGATGGTCGTTCAAGGATTGGTACGCCAGACTGCTGTGGCAACAGTTTGTCAACGAACACGACAGAAGCTTTAAAAGTGGAAAGTGTGAATATGGCGTTTTTCAAAGCAGACAAAGAGCGGGTAACTACCTCCAACAATACACATGGCCGTCGAGAAAGTCACCATTGCCCAACAATTGTCAAAGCGAGCATCATGAGTCAAACTTAGCATCTGGGTATCTGGGTATCTGAAAGGGGTGGAACTGGGAAGGTACTCGTCTCAAAATTCCGTCTCCCTTTTATGTGGAACCGCATCCGACGTTGTGACCTACTCGGTCATGTCATGCACACACTAAGACGTTACCGAGCTGTTCCCGGTCACTGACAAAACAAGCTAAGAATGTTCTACGCACCTAAAACTATTTTGGAGCAATAGATTACTACTATAGCATGCAAATAATATACAGTAATCGCCTCGAAACGGCTTCGGTGGTTGACTTTGGGAAGGAGATGCAAAAAAATGCTGTGCAACATTCTACAAAGTGGACAGGGCAACCTGAGATATCCTTTGTTCGTTTTTTTTTTCTAAAAAGATTGGCGTCATTTTAGACAGAGAAAATGCCTGCAATACAAAAACAATAATGTTGCCTAATTACACAGGTTAGTCTTGCACGGTAATAAGGAGTAGTTTTACCTTGAGACCTTAACGAAGAGCAGCAGTGATTGTAATCGATCGATTCAGAGATTTGAGGATTATCTTTACACTCGGTTGCGGTTGCTTTGCGAGGGATTATTGTCCTAATAATGTGTGGAAAGAAGGCTGACGGTTATGCGTAGAGGAAGACAGGATTAAGGTGATCGGAGGATCCAAAGGCGCGCTCACGTTTTCCACCACGCCCACGCACGAGGTAGCGGGACGTCCGCGTACTTTGCCGCTTTTTTCTGAGATTACCAATGGATCAATTGGATCAAGGCGTATCGCCACCGAGAGCGAATTTCCATTTACACCATCAGATCAATGAAAGGGAGACAGAAAGACGCGGTGCTTTTATACTTTTTGATTATCATTGATCTCTGCATATTTTATTTCTTCCAACCGCTTATGTGAGCTCCTCCGACCCACTATGTAAGTTCTGAATTTTTTTTCTTCAATATGCTAAAGAAGTACAAACGCGAAACTTGCTTTGTGATCTCTGCACCTCCTGTTTGATGAAGATACCATGTATGTACAGATGTTATTGCCGTCGGATTTGCCGAAGTTTATGTCACATATGCATTATCTTGTTCATGCTTATGTACTCGATCGTTTCAGCTCGTATGTATGATAGTGCTTGCTATGTCTTGAGTTGTTTTTATGTAATAATCTGCAAAAAATATCTTCTGCAACTAATCCCAGTTCAATTTGGTATTGGTGCCTGTCAGGTGGTGGCGACAATAACTTGCCACCTCGGACTTCTTTGATCTGAGTAGACATTCATGTGGGGTTTACCTCTGGCATCCATTTCATCGCATTCATCCGATTTGTATCATCTCTATAAATGAATTCATTGTTGATACTACTTACAGTATCCATAATTTAATTATATTGTTAATACCAGCGCTCTACTCTGCAAAACTCTTCCAGCGAGTTTACTCGGCTAATTACAAGGCTATAACGACGAACTATGTCTGTACACACTCTCGCGTCTCTGGCGTCTCTGACGCTGCTTTCCTTTTCTCTCCAAGGATCAAGAAGGACAAACGCTCTTTATCAGAGAAGGCATACTGTAGCGCTGAACTCTCAAAAATCGAAGCATGATACCGATCGCCCAAGTAGAGTCGCTCAAAGTCAAGCAGCAGACAGGAGGGCGCTTTGTCGCTGATTGGTTCCTTTCAAGAGAGTGACACACAAGCTCAAAAGGCACGCAAGCCTCTTTTCACCCACCACATACTCTTTCTTCTTTCCCCCTTTTTTCCCAAAAACAACAATGGCACTTTTCGTCGGTCGCATTCCTCGGTCCATGTCATCTGTAAAGCTTGTCGGTTTGCTGCATAACAATCAGTGATCCTTAACCAGAATTCTATTTAAGCGTGAACTCGAGGATATCTTTGCCAAGTATGGTAAAGTCACTCGGTTTGATATCAAGAACGGTAAACCTATAAAATGGTCAATATGCCTTGTCCTTTTTCGTTGTTTTTCTGACAAGCATTGAATGTTATCTAGACTTTGGTTTTGTGGAATTTGAAGATAAGGAAATTGCCGAGAAGGCAATGGATGGCGTGAATGGTCAAGGCGAGGTATGAAACGATAAATGAGAAAGATATACCTGCTACGTCATAATTATTGACGCTCTAATTTGTCTCAGGGTCTCGTTGTCGAGTGGGCGAAAAACGGCGGTAAACGTCCTGGTGCAAACGAATGTTTCAACTGCGGACAGGAAGGTAAGAGGATTGGTGATCGCCACCTAAGCTTTGTACCACCAAACTTCGTTGCTGAAATCGATTGAATTCTTACCATAGGCCATTGGTCAAAGGACTGCCGCGAACCAAGACGCATCGGCAGACGAGGCAATGGACGAAGCCATGGACGCTCTCCTCGAAGCGATTATCGCGACAGAAGGTACACCTTTTCCGTCTATGAAGCTATAACGATGTTCTTCGCACTGGGCGCGTCTGAAAAGACAGCAAGCGTTGTGGGTTGTCTCTGGCTCCCACGTTTTCCGTGAAAAAGAGAATACCGTCGACTTGTCTACTATCCTATCCTGCGTGCTATAATTCCGTGCCGCGTGATCTTGATATATATACCGTTACCCGCTTTGCAGAGGAAATTGGGGAAAGTGAAGGAGATGGAAAAATAAGGCGTTGAGATAGATTCTCCCCTCCCGTATACTCTGCTTGCCGTCAGATCCTACGTCGCCCAGTAGAGAACAGAGGAAAGCGATCTCTTGCGCATACACACAGACATCTGACGCAGCCATTGGCTTCTTTTCCTTTTATCTATGTACTTTCTGGCGCTACCCTTTATTTTTGCCGACCACTGAACGGTAAGTCTCGGTAATAAACGTTTCCACTGGTCATCTTTTCTAATATATCAACTATATAGAATAATACAGAGATCGCGACAGAGACTACTATGATCGCCGTGATGACCGGGACCGCCGCAATGATGACCGAGAGCGTCGATCTGAGGACCGGGACCGTCGTCGCGATGATAGGGATCGACGTGAAGGCCGGGACCGTCGCGGCCGTCGTGAGAGATCCCCTGAAAAAGAATACAGCCGCCCGGAGAGACGTGACAGAGAATCTCGACGTGACGAACGTGATTAAAATTGTGGTAGCATAGTGGAACGCATTTGAAATTTAGCACCCCTTTCCCTGTTATCGAAACAATTTATGATGTGGAGCTTTCTATATTCTATTTACCGTTAAAAATGCTGACGTGTATATGGTCATGACAGGAGGAACAGACCATAGTTCGATGTTTGTAAGGGGAAAAAGGCCAAAGAGGAGACATTTGCAAGGTATGTTGCTTCCTTTCTTTTTCATTCAAAGATGTACAAATGTGAGATCTCTATTTTATGAACGCGGTCGTCGCACACCAATTCGTCCTTTTAGACTATCTGGTATCTGAATTTCTGCATCGTCGTTACTGTCATCACGCCGGGCAGGACTCCGTGTAGAACGTGGGGACAGTGATCGCCGTCGGTGCTGCTGTGGTGGCCGTGCTGATCTTGCATAATTGCGATATGTAGGCCGCCGCTCGTCGCGCTTTCCTAGACGGCTTAAGATATCCGTCTTTGGTCCTAAGCGATCAATGATGCTGCCAGTTCCGTTCCTACTTCGCTGTTGAGGACGTCGAGTTTGTGTCCTGTCCTGCTCCCTAGCGTCGCCGTAAAGCAAATAATATCGACTCCGGTCTCTGGATCCTTTTTCCTTGACATCGGCTGTGGTTGCTTTGCGAATATGCAAGCCTTCAAACGTCCGGTTGGAGTCCTCTTGAGTATATACTTTAGATTTTCGCAGAATGGTGTGTGTCAATGGTTCGTCAATGTCTGATACTAGCAACGAACGGGCTGCCTCGGCTGCTTCTTGTGCATCCTTGAATACCAAGTTGCCTTTTTTTTCATCAAAGTTGCGTATCAGAAATTGCTGTGTGTATCATCAAACGTCTGGATTGGCCTTACAAGATGAGTCGTTTATCCATTCGATCTTTTGTAGCGGTAAATCGTTGCAGTATTTTTCGATATCTTGAGTGCTCATTTCATCGACGCCGTAAAGAAACAATGCTTCATGTCTCGGTTCTGTGTCTGTCTTATTCCTGGACTCGCTTTCTTCAAATACTGCATTGTTCTTGGGTTCTGTATCGATCGCTGTTGTCGATTCTGTTGGTGGTGGTTCTGATTGTCGCTCAAGTTCTTCTTGGAGCTCTTGATCTAACTTTTCTGTCGCAGCGAGATAATCGTCAAGTGCATCGCCTTCCGGAATAACGTCTGCCATTTCGGCGTCCAACATTTCTGACAAGTAGAACACGTTCATACAATAGTTGTGGGGAAGTGTCGGTCGTTCTAAAGTTGGGAAATACTGTACCTACGTCGAAGTCGTCTGCCATGGTACGTTTGATCAAATAAAAAGAGTTGGGGAAGACAGGTATAATTAATTACGCCGACTTTTTCTGCCATGCTGAAATCCGACACATTTGGCAATCCTTCCCATCCCCCGCCCCAGCCCTTTACTGGATTTTTCCTTCTACTCTGCGTTTAAATGAAAAATGTTTGCGTCCTTTTTCAGGCGGATTTGCACTGACAGAAAGTTTTTTTTACGTCTTCAGACTCAATTAGTTTACATACGGTGTGAGACAGCAATCTATAGTGTTTTCAGCTAGAATTGGCGCCAACAGCTAAAAGTTGGTGCTAAGCTGAAGGATGGTTGGCGCAGATCATCGAAGTTTTGCATTCTTCCAGAATTTTGTGCTTCATTGAGCAAAATGGTTCACACTTGAGGGCAAAATATTAGGCGCTACTCAGCAAGAAGATTGGCTGTCTTTCCAATATTGGGGCGTCAACTGTTATTTTGGTCGACGTTAGTCACAAAGTTTTTTGGATGCACAATAAAAGGAAAGGTTCGAATGGTTGACTAGGCTATTGCAAAGGAGTTCTGGTGAGAGGAATTGTCTGATCAAAGGCTTAAGTTTGTCGTGTAGTTCGTGGAATTGAGTGATCTTTTGCATTTCTTTTACCAAGCACAATTCATGTTTTTTCCGCCAACAAAATTTCTGATGATTTATTTAATTATTCGATATGCTCTTATAAGCAACGAGGGAAGATGGAAATAGAGTGACGCACTCATACTTCAAGATTGTCTGGAGTAACTTGAGCGATAGGATGCACAATCCTTGAGAAAAGGTCCTCTTTATCTGCCATAGGACCTTCTGACGAGAGCCCTTGACTTTAGAGAAGAATTCTTCGATGGGATTCAGAAACGGGTAATAAGGCGGAAGGAAGACAGGATTGTACCCATGACTTGAGATAGTGTTGATGATGATCTCCC